>JANHGL010002181.1:18473-48774 GCA_024611195.1 Ceyx melanurus
CCCTGGAGGAGTTTAAGCAAGGAGCTGACATGGTGCTTCAGGACATGCTCTGAGGACAGGTATGGATGGGGCTTGTGGTTTTGTTTCTAATGGTCGGGTATTTAGATGTTTGTTGTTGTTGTATGATTGCTTGGACTGCGGTTGGTGATGTAGGAGGTTCTTTCCACCCAGGATTATTCTGTGACTCTGTAAAATACTACCCGTTGTGTTCCTCAGACTTTTCCCCCTGGGCTGCACTCTGCAGGGACTTGGCGAGGCTCCTTAGTCCCTCTGTGGGCCTGGGAAGAGGTAGACTCTCATGCTGGTTTGGGCTGGAATAGGCTTTAATATTTTTCCCACTAGCTGCTGTGGGGCTGTGTTTGGATTTGTGCTGGACACAGTGCTGATAACACAGGGATGTTTCTGTTACCACTGAGCAGTTGTTGCTTACACAGAGTCAAGGCCTTGGCTGCTCCTCACCCCACCAGTGAGCAGACTGGGGGTGTCCAAGCAGCTGGGAGAGGACACAACCAGGAGAGCTGCCTCCAGCTGACCAAAGGGATATCCAGACCATGGGATGTCATCCTTGGTGTATAAAGCTGGAGGAAGGGGAGGGATGTTTGGAGTGATGATGTTTGGGGTGATGGAGTTTGTCTTCCCAAGTCCCTGCTGCTGGTGGTGCAGCCCAGCTGTGCTGGGGATGACCGAACCCCTACCTGCTGTGGGAAGTGGTGAAGGAATCCTTGCTTTGCTTTGCTTATGCACACAGCTTTCCCTTCACCTATTAAACTCTCTTTATCTCAACCCTTGAGTTTTCTCACTTCTGCAGTTCTGTTCCTCACCCCACAGCAGGAGTGAGCTGCGTGTGGGGCTGAGTTACTAGCTGGGGTTCCACTGTGACAGCTCTTAGCTCCATGAACGTGAGGTACCCCCCACCCCAAATGGTGTGGCTTAGCTGCTGTAGGTGGGGCTGTAGATGAATCTTCCCCCTTCTCTCAGCATGCCTGTTGTGGAAGTTTGTGGAGCTCTTGCTGAGCAGAGTTTGGCAAGTCTGAACTCGTTCCAGTCTCCACTCTGCTGCTGCTCCTCTGAGCAGCAAATCCTGGCCACTCAGTCTCTCCCAGTCACACACAATGGTCTCTGTTAATGCAGAAAGTAGTAAGGCTTGGATGTTTTTTTTTATGTAGAAGTTATATTAAATGTGTATGTTGATATGATGCACTTCAGATCTGCACGTGATGATGCTGCAGAGTGTAAACAGACCAAACTGAAATGTAAAACATGAGACACTGTGCAGTGTAATTCTGTTGCATTAAAGCAAGCTGTGTCTGTGATGGGAATATAATAGGATTTATTTTAATGTAATATTTTTAAAAGCCCACTTGAATTGGCTTTCCAGTAGTTATTGGAGAGAGGTAAGAAGGCAATGTTTTCTTAGCCATTTGAATGGTAAAATGTTATGTTTGAATAAAAATAATATTTTTGCAGAGCACATAGACAATTACCAACTAATTAATTCATGCATAGCCCTCTGTGGCCGGTTAGAGAGGAGTGTAAACTGAGGGATATTTGATTTACATGACTGAAGTCTCAGGGCTGGATTCAGCATCAGTCTCTCTTCCCTTAGTGCTGATACATGTGCTGTCAGGTAAATGGGTGTCCTTTGAATGACTGACAGGCTTGGGGTGCTCGTTCAGGAGCAGAATCTCACCCTGAGCCCTGGGCTGCTTCCCTCCCTCTGCCTCAGTCAGGCATAAGCCAGTCCCAGCCCAAGCTGCAGCAAGATGAATAGTCAAGGATGCAGAGATCACAGGTGCTGGTCCCAAACTGTAGCTTTTGTCTGCTATGAATCAGGTTTTAATCTCCCAGAGCTATAGAGCCAGCAGGAAAATACAGTGAGGAAAGGTCTAAGTCCTGCAGCCCACTGACCTGCAGGGCAGCTCTGTGTATTCAGAAGCAATGCACCCTGGTGGGATGGGTGGGATGCCACGGGCTTGCACTGTGTGAAAACATTTGTGGTCAAAAGATGGTTCTACCAGCAGTTTCCACCCCACTCCTCAGAGTCCAAAACACTCAGGTTCACTGGCACTGGCATAAAGCAGAGGCTGAGAAAGGCAGGATATTGCCCAAAGAAAAGCAGTTACCAAACTGAGAGCTTTTATAATCACCAGAAGCCTGCTGGGAAGGGAGAGGTGAGACATGACTCTGGCTTATGTTAGGATGGATTCTGGGAGAGGCTGGCCTGAAAACAGAACCCGAGGGTTGGTATGAACTGGAAGATACCCAAAAAGGGAATCCAAAATCAAAGCTAGTTTATTTTTTTTTGTTGTTAGAGATCTGTCTTCAAATAACTGGTAAACAAAAGCTTGGATGTCAGTACTGTAGCCTCTTGCCTTTAGCTGGAGGCAGTTTGTTATTGATAATGGCTTCAGATGGCTGGCAAACTGTTCTCGAGGTCTTTGGGGTCTGATGTGGCACTGACCATCTCTCTCAGTGCCCAGAACATGAATCTGAAATCAAAGGTAGCAGGGGTGTTAAGGGACACTGGGGGTTGGGTTCATTACAGAGCTGAAAGCTGAGGCATTGCTGAGCTGTCTCCTAGGGATGTGATCTAATCCTTGATCCACAACTAGCAGAAGATGAAATCTCCCCACATGGTAACACCTGCTTTGGGTCAACAGACTCTCTGCTTCTCACCATCTTTGTTTCAGTTACTCTGCCTTGTGGTGAGGTTACAGAACACAAGGATTAAGCCTTGAAACCCAAAATGCTTCTGTTATCAGTTGCTCCATGTGGAAGGCAGTGGCCAAACAGGGATGAAAGCTGATGAGAAATGCCCCAGAGTTTCTGTCCCCAGCGTTTGGTAGCTGGCAGAGTTTGGCTCCAGGGAGGGAGAGCAGAAAAATAGTTGAGTAATGATGATGACAATGTCCTTTTTCAGACAGGCTTGTCCATGGCATAGGATAAATACATTCCTGTGGGTATGGCAATCCAAATAAAAGCAGCAGAGCTCTTGGATCCAGTTGTGAGAGATGGAACAGATGGGCCCTTGTGTGCAAACAGAGCTGTTCTGCCTTCGCTGGCACAGCAGCCGGGGCGTCTGCTGGAGGAGTGGAGCTGCAGTGATGCCAGGCCCTGGAAAAGCCCTGGAAAATCCTGTGTTCTTGAGAAAATTAATTAACTGGTTGTTTTTTCTAATACATGTAGACAACTCATGCTCTTACATGCGGAGGTTCTGCATCACCAGTCCTCACTCTTGCTTTCCTCTTGCTCCTTTGAAGCTCCTGTGAGACTGTTGTGCTGAAGGGCGGTGAAACCACCGAGTTCCTGCCTAGGAGAACATGTATTGCTGCTCCCTATCTTACCACTCAGGAGATGTAGTGACTCTCTGAAGCCATGGTATAAACATAAATCTACTTAGAGGTCTTACCTTGGTGTGGAAAACCAATGGATGCAGCCACTTCAAGAGGGCTAGTGAGCAACTGCTGGGATGCACCGAGCAAGGCTGCATCTCATGAGCTAAAGCTGTGCCAGCTGGGACTGCTGGGCAGGGTCTGTCACTGGTGCCTTGGGAGGAGTGAGAACAGTTATAAAGGCTGCTGTCTGCAGTGAGCTGGGGGTAGAGGGAACACAAAGGCAAGAGGAGGGTGCAGTTTTGGAGTGTGAAAATAAATCCTGGTGGTGTTTCTTCCCTTCAAACACTTCGTGCAGCTTGATAGGATCTTGCTCACGTGGCTTTCCAAAGAGATGTTGAGACTGGTGTTCCCACCAGATCTCAGGACAGAATTTGGGATTGGTATCAGTTCAGTGCCTCCTGGTCAGGTGGGCAAATATTCCAAGTAGGTAATTGCCATTGAGCCTTTCTGACAGGTAAAAATACCTGCTGCACCATGTATCTGGGATGTAGCAGTGTCCAAAATTCTCTCAGGGTTTGGAGGTGAATGATGAAGAGTATGTTGTGGTTTTGTTTGGGGTTTTTTTTGTTTGTATTTTTAATTTTAAAATTATTTTTGTATGTATTTTTGGTGTTTTTGTTGCTGTTTTGATTTTGTACAGCAGTGGCTTGCAGCACAGCAGTGCTGATAAAGAGGATTACACAGCAGTGGTGCAGCAGAGGTTGGATTTGCCTCTCCGTTGAACAGCCAGAAACCAATGCAATCTCCCTGCTTAAAACCCCCAACAATTCATCATGATGGAAAATGAAGCCAATTCTTCAGAGAAGCAAATGTAGGAAACTGTCAGAAAATCTCTGCTGAGAGTCTGTCAAATCAAGTATTTTATTTTTTCAAGTATCTTGAGTACCTGTTGTCCATGCACAGCTTGATAATTGCTTTCATTTGCTGTTTTGTTTTTTTTTGTTTTTTTTTTTTGTTTTTTTTTTTTTCTGGATGTGGCATACCTGAGAGCTCTCCATCTGCACCAGGCCTGTAATAAGCAGCTTCCCTTTGGCAAGAGGTCTCTGTGTTCCTCCCACTGCTTTCTCTTTATGGCTTAATTTCTCCAGCTTTGCCACAGTTTGATTTTATTTTACGGCTTGCAGCATGAGGTCCCCAAATCGTTGACGTCCGTTAAGCAAACATCTATTTCTGGGATTGATGTTTTAATTTAATAAAGCACTTTCTAATGGGGGTCAGCTGCAGCTCTGCATCTCTAATGAGCCTTTGTTGGAAGCCCCGTGGATCTGCAGCCGTGGGCAGGGGGCTTGTTCCAGCCTCTGGTTGGCAGAGGGGCTCTGCGTGGCTCCCCCTCCTGCCTTTGTGGGGTCAGCTGCTCTCCTTTGCACTGCCCCTGCCCCCGTGTTACCCCTCCCTGGCATCTCAGGAGCTGTGCAGTGTGTTGGAGGCTCGGGCTTTGCATCCAGCTGGAGACTCTCCTGATGGAAAGAGCAAATGTGTGTGCAGAGGAGTTGCCTGTAAGACCCGCCTGCATCTGTTCCTGGGTGACTTGGTCTAGGTGATCCTGCTCAGGCAGGGGGGGTTGGACTAGATGAGCTTCTAGGTCCCTTCCAGCCCCTAACATCTGTGAATCTGTGCCAGGTACTGGGAGCTCACTGAGGGCTGCTGGTTTGTAGCACACGTGGGAGATTCTGCCCTAGAACGTTTCAGATGTTTGGGTGAGGATTACAGCAGATAGAACCCAGGCAACAGCCACAGGTATCCTCTTCCTGCAGAACCACCAGGAAGACCCCGAGACCAAGGCTTGTTGTCTTCTGGCTGGGCTTCTGAGAGCAGGTTCAGAGCAGAAGTGCTCAAGAGCATCTCATGCTGGCCTGGGGTAACTGAGCTGTTGCTTAGCATCAGATGTTTTCTTCTGGAAGGGGCTGCCCAGGGAGGTTGTGGGGTCTCCTTCTCTGGAGACATTCCAGACCCACCTGGATCTGTTCCTGGGTGACCTACCTGGGGTAACCCTGCTCTGGCAGGGGGGTTGGACTGGATGATCTTTTGAGGTCCCTTCCAACCCCTGACACTGATTCTATGATCATTCTGAGGGTCAGCACAACCTTGAGACACAGACTGTTGCTCTGAGTCTGTGCTCAGGTAGATTGTGTGTAAGCCAGGACACAGAATGTTTTTTGAGGTCTGCATCTAGTGAAGTTAATTGGGGTCTGGTTTGTTTGCTAAAGGAGCACAGAGGGACTGCAGGCTGCTGGCTCTCTTCTTGGACCTCAGGACACCAAGCAGATTATACTATATAATTATATAAGATATATATATATATTAGTTTGTGTCTGCTTTCAGGATGTCCTTTCCCATCTTTGGTAATCTCTAGTAAATCAGTGTTTTGGGAAAGAAAACAGAGGCATGAAAAATCTCATAGTAATAGTTTTTTTTAATAAATTCTCCCTGGAGCCCTTAATTTAATTTTTCACTCTAACATGTTCTGTCCCACCGCCAGTTGCTTATCTTTGGGTAACATTTGAAAGTCTACTTTCTTTGCCAGACATTTCCAAATAGATTTGGGATGGAACATTAAACATCTGATTAAATTTTGTGTTCTTTCCCACTGCACCTTCCACAGAAAATTCCAACTTTTCCAGAAGATAGAAACAAATTGCTAAAGCAAGATAGTGAATTTATTTTACTGTCACCCTGCAGTAATTTGCTGAGCATATTCCTGTCAGCTCTGACCAGGATGTCTCTAGTCAGGCTTGCAACCAGAGTAGCCTGTTTGTTCTCACAGTAGTGCTGCCTTCTAGGTACAAAATTCCCTGTAACCCTGGATTTTATTCCAGGGTGGCTGCCAGGGATCCATCAGGCAGCAGAAGTTTCGTTGGCCTGTGTTAAATCACAACTGGTGTTTAATTGGTGACATTTACACCTTCCTAAGCCCTGCTGGCTCTCTGCAGTCCCTTGCTCTGGGTGTTGTGCCATGCTGAGCTTGCCTGGTTCTTGCTGCTTTTCTTGGAGAGGTTTGTTTCTGGTTTATTGGGTTCACAGGTGTGAGCCAGAGGGGCAGCTCTGACCCCAGCACCCAGCCAGCCTTTGTGCACAGTGTTACACTTCCACACTTGGTTTTCTTCACTCTTCACATCATCTTCTTTTTCCTTCCTCATTCTCTTGCTTTTGTTTTGTTGTAAAGATGTGTTTTTTGAACCCTGCTCCCCTTTTTTAAGTGACTGCTGGAGTTTATGCCTTAGCATCTGCCCACAGCACAGTGTAAACCTCAGCAAGTGGACAAGGGCACCTGTCCTGCTGTACTGGGGAGCTGTGACTGTCTGTGGGGCTGGTAGGGAGGAGAGCAGTGTGATGTCAGAGGCCTTGCAGAAGACATCTAGATCCAGACAGGAGGACACTGAAACCAGAGCTGAACTTGCCAGTGAGTGCCATAATGATTTCAATTGATGTACTGGTGTTGGTACCCCAAGTGATGTCAAAGGATCTGTGTAATGCCACTGTCTGTTGACCCCCCATGAGCATCTGTCCTCTCAAAACCTCCTTGATAGCTGCCAGTGAGAATGATGCTCCACTTATGGCTGGAGCTTGTTAAGAGTTGTGGGAAAACTGTTGTACCCATTGCCCTCTGATCACAAGGAATTAATGCTTTCCTGTGTTTACCTTGTATTTATTAAGGACACACAATTATCCTGTAGCAAGTGGCATTGCTGTGCAGAGAAATCTGTGCTGGGTATCTCCAGCCTTACCCATTACCATGAGAAGAATGGATTTCTCCCCTTCTGTGCATTAAGGACGTGTTGTGACTTTGTGGAATCACTGCAGGAGTAAATGATGTATGAAATGAGAACTCTCTGCTCCCTCTGCAGACACAGCCAGGGCTGGAAAATGTTCAGCTTAGACACAACCAGCAAAACCTCTGAAGGATTCAACACGAGTCCTGGTTCTTCCTCTGGTAAAGCATGTTCTACCAGCTTTGGTTTCAGTGTTTTCCTGGTGTGCTCACTAGTCTTGATCGACTGTTGTGGAGAGAGCTGTCCCTGACAGATGTGGAGCACACATTGTGTGAACATGGTGAGACTTTGCCTTGAAGCCTGTGCTCAGGGAGGGATACTTGTTGGCTTGGGAGGAAGTTTCTTGATCCTTCAGAGTTCATATGGAAAATGAACCACTGGTGCCGAAGGCACCACCTCCAGTCCCAGTGCTCCCTGGCTTTTCAGTGCCCCAGGCAGTGCCCATTTTCCATCACTGCTGTTGCTGCTTTGTGGACTTTTAGCAGTGTGGATAAGGAGAGGTGGGCTAAGGGATGATGGGGCTTTGAGAAAAGCCCTACAGCAAGTGGTGAGCGTGAAGGTGTTAGAATCTTGCAACTTCTTCCATGTATGTTCAGCCCTAGAAGATGGGAGGGGAAGCAGTTGCTTAAAACTGAACTAATGGAAGGGAGTTCAGGTGGGTGAAAAATGCAGAGGAGGTCTTGTGAAAACTTCATTTTAAATGTCAGTTTTGAGAAATGTAGAGGGGGAAAAAAGCAAGCTCAGTAGCAACTGGAGGAAACAAATAAAAAAGATTCCCATCAGAAAAAGGGTGCAGGATGTTTTAATGGCCATTTCTGCTCTTTGGTGTATGGATCAGCCAAAAGACAGGTACTTTTTACACTGAAAAATGGCAGCAACAGGAGTCTACTACTTCTTGTAATGTAAGGTCATGGGGCTAAATACATAGAACTCGATGTATCTTCTAAAATAACCTCACCTCCCTTTCAGCAAAAGGAGATTGTGTAGTTCACTGTGAATCTTTGTAAGATCCTTGCAGATAATTCCGTCGGAGAACAATTTGGAATTACTCACAAAGGAGGTTTTTCTTCCTATCTTTAGCAATGAGGCAGAGTGACTGAGAGATAACTCCCTTGGCTTCTCACCAAGAAGCTGCATCAGTGTTCCTGGGAGAGTGCCTGGAACTCACAAAAAAAACCAACCCTCACCTCTTTAGCCAAGGCTGGGTGAGTTACCAGTTCAACACAAACTCTGCATCTCTCTGCTGTTGTCACTGCAGCATTGGAAATGGAGCCTTTCCCCTCTGCAGCCTTGGTGTGACAGATGGGTGATGTTGGCCCTGGGGGTGCTTCAGATCTGCTTCACCTGCTCCCTGCCTCAGCAGAGTGGGAGGTTTGTGTCTTGCAGCAGCAGTGACCCCGTTGCCTTCTGCCTGGGCTGCATTGCATCCCTCCAGCTGCTGTCCCAACTCCCCTGCCCCCTCTGACCACAGTCCCCAGGTGCTGTCCTTGCTGTGCCACATGGGGTGGGGATGGAGACCCAGCAGTGCTGTTTCTCTGCTGGAATGTGTTAGAAACCCTCTAAATGGTGCTTCTCTGCAGCAGACTGTTAGGTGCAGATAACACGAGTATGACTGACCCCTTACAGCCCTGCAGACACCCTGCCTGCTGCTTCTGGCAGGGGATTCTTGCTGCATTTGTCATGTGTGGGGGAAAAATGATGGTGTTCTGTGCCATCAGCTCCTTAACTGTCACCCTCAGTAAGTCTCTGCCAGGAACAAATAAATCTAAGCTAGGGAGGGGGGAGAGGTGGAGGAAAAGCAATTTTTTTGTTGTTGTTGTATCCCTGATGTGGCCCTTTTTGCTGTGCTGTTCATTTCAGGTGTGCTTGATCAGCTCTAAGAGCTTCTTCAGTGATTGTAGAACACGGCTGAGCACACGAGACCCACAGCAAGGGTACCTGGCAGCTCTTGCAGATTGTTCTCTTAAATTTGAAATCATAGCTCTGTACGATTTTCTGTTGAGAAAATAGCTTTATTGAGCATTCATCTGGGGGCTTCCAGCAGGCTCTGAAAAGCTGTTTAACATAGATCCTCTCACCAGCTCATCTCTTACTGCAGACAGAGTTGCAGGATGGGCTCTGTGCAAAGCCCTGGGAATGCAGCTGCCTGTCTGTGCTCACCCGGAGGGTGCTGCTGCCTCTCTGCCCTGGGCTGCTCTAGAGCTTCTGCTGCTGCTGTTTCAGCCTTGACATGTCTCTGCTGAAAAACTTGCTCATCCTCCACCTCCTGTTTTCTCTGCTTGAACCCAAGTTCTGCTGTTGTTGAGTAAAACTCAATTTCAGGCTTTTTTTTTTCAGTTGTCTTTTGTGTTTCTGGAGAGAAATGGCTCTTGCAGGGCTCTTCCAGTGCAGCAGCCACTTGCAACTGGCTCTTTAAAGGGCATTTTCAAGAGAGCCATACCCTAATATCAGAGAAAATAATAGAAAAGTCTGGGTTGAAGGGAGCTCCAGAGCTCATCCAGTCCAACCCCTGCTGAGAGCAGGGACATCTGCAACTAGAGCAGGGTGCTCAGGGCCTCCTCAAGCTCCCCCTGGAATGTCTCCAGGGATGGAGCCTCCACCACCTCCCTGGGCAACCTGTGCCAGTGGCCACCCCTCTGCTGGGAAAGAACTTCTGCCTTAGTTCTCACATCAGTCCACTCCTTTCTCATTTCAACCATTGCCCCTTGGCCTTTCACTGCAGGCCTTTGGAAACAGCCCCTCTCCAGGCTTTGGATCAGCTCCCTTCAGGCACTGGCAGGTGCTCTAAGGTCTCCCTGGAGCCTTCTCTTCTCCAGGCTGAACAACCCCAGCTCCCTCAGACTGTGCTGGGAGCAGAGCTGTTCCAGCCCCCTGAGCATCTCTGTGTCTGGAATGCTGGTTTGTTCTCCACAGTGCAGTCTGGCAGGGCTGGGGTTGTGTTTTGAGCCTCTCACTGGTGTTTTGTGTCATTTCACCATTTGATGTGTCCCCAGCTTTGCACTGCCCTATGTGTGCAGACTTGAGCAGAATCTGTTGGGTCCATGCTGGCAGAAATAGCAGCTCAGTAGCTAACTCACATAGTTCAAACTCACCCTTCTTTTAACCTTCTCAAAAGTGGATTTTGGGTACCAGACACTGTAAAATACTGCAGTGACTAATTGGGCAGATGACAGATGGGTAGATGGGGACATATCTGCCATATGGAGACCTGTGCATTAGCAGGGTGGTGGTTCCCCAGCCTGCTGTACTGCTGGGGTGGGATTTCTAGGCTAGGTTAGAGAATATTTGCACATCATCATTAATAGTATGTGAATTGTCTGGGCATTTAAATTTAATATCTTTTTGGCCATTAGTGTTTTGTACCTCGTGACTGCCAAGGTTTGCTACACACAAAAACAGAAGAGCTAAATGTGCACAGTTTGGATTTTCTGTGGAGACCTGCAGAGGTCCTGGTGTGGTGGGCAGGAGTGCATGAGGGGATTTCAGTGAGGCTTGCACTTGACTGTTTTATTTTCTTTGCTAGTTACAGGCTTATGTTTATGAAAAATGCTAAGTAAGTTCTTTGGTTTAGGCTTTTTGTCACAGTCCAGTAGTTTTAGATGCATGTTTTATAGTAAAATTAATAGTCTGCTTTAAAAATACAACCACAGATCCCTAACTGTGGTGATCATAGAGAAACACAGTAAGCTTGTGGTTGAAACCACTGTCCCTTCCAACCCCTACCACTGCATGATTCTCCATCAGGGCAAACTGAGAGTGCTGGAGGCTTGAAGCCCTCTCTAAATAACACCCAGCAGTAGCACCATGTGGTCTGTAGCTGCACAACCTTCCCAAAGCCATGGATGGCTTTCCTAAGTGTAGCTCCCAGAGGCTGTTTTTGTGCACGTGCAGGTTTGGCTCACCCAGTAAACCCAGCTGCCTGTCGTGCTGCAATTCTGAAGGCTCAAGACCAATGTATTCCTCTTCCATTTAACAACTGGTGAGTGACTCAGAGCTGCCCAGAAGTGGGTGGTTAAGGTGGTGGTTAGAGAGGACACAGCAGGTGAGGGTGAACCAGAGCCCCACGGCTGAGCTACGATCCACATTCACACCATCCTCTGGCTTCAGCCTAAATGCCCAGCACATTTTGGGCCATTGAAGAATTAGGTTTTTGGCTTTCTTTTGAAGAAGGCAATCTGCTTATCACTCTCATTCACGGAGCAGAGCACTGGAAGTGTCTCCCTTGCTGGGAGGGAGGAGGCAGCAGGAGGTTGGTTGGTGCTGGCAGCTGGAACCTCCAGCGTTGGGTTCCAGTGCTGCACTGGGAGCAGCTGCCAGAGCCTTCATCTCTTCACCCTCCCTTGCCTGCCAGCTTTTCCCACAGCTCCTGCCCTTCTTCTCCACTTCATGGCCTCACATCTTTATCCCGTGAAGGAGCAGAGGATTTTTCAGCCCACAGGAGTTGTGCTGAGTGATCCTTACTGTGTTAAATCTGCTGCTTCCCTTCCTTCCTCACTCCTCTCCATGTGTCAGCCACAGGCAGCTTTTCTCCAGCTTCTCTGGACCCTGTGAATCTTCCCAGCTTCCCTCTTGGGACCCTCTCCTTCTGGAGAGCTCCCCATCCAGGGACACCTGCTGGCAGCAGCCCTAATGGGAGGGAGAATTCCCTGTGTAAAGAAAGCACCCTAATGGGGATGTGGACTCCTCTCCAGAGCTGAGGCAGGGGTAAAGTTTTGTTACAAGGAACTATGTTCATGATGTTTTTACCTTGTTTAGGGGTTGAGGAGTGAAAGTCCTGTGCAGAGCAAGGCTTGTGTGTCTCACTGGGTTTTTGAATGGGGTTGTAGCTGGAGTAAGATGTTGGACTCACAATTCATTCTGGGCTGCCTGATATTCAGAAATGCTGGATAGTGGCTTGTGTATGGGCACAGCCTGGCACGTGGGGCATGCCCAGGGTCCCTTCTGTACCTGAGGAGTCCATCTGCCCTCAGTGCTTGGGCCACATTAGCTCCTGCTGCCCAGAGCAGGTGTAGTGAGATGTGCTGCAGCTCCATGGGTGAGAACCAGGCACGTCACAACTCTTGATTTGTTGTGCTGTTGTGGATGCTAATGTTGCACTGTTTACGTTAACATAATTACATTAACATAAACAAAATATTTATATTAAATTCATTGCAGGAGAAAAATCAGTTTCACCTCCTTACGCTGCCTCACATCTCCGTGTTGCCCAGTCTTTTTTTTCATGATGTGCCTTTTAATCTTCACTTGCATTCTTATTAGAAAGCCCGGAATGTCTTGAAAGTGCAGGAGCTGAGGGGTAAGTTCACTCATGCTGGAGCAAGAACAGTGTCAGTCTTGCAGAGAAATTTTCCAAAGAAATGCTTCTGAATCCTGTAAGGAGGAAATTTTTGAGGGCATAGCATTGGGTGATGTTAAGAGGAATCAAAGGTGATGTTTTCAAAAGGCCAGGTAGACTGAAGGCCAAATTGGATCCCAAAGCAGTAGCACTTAGGCTTTTAGAGAAGCTGGGCTTAGGCAGTTGCATGTGCTTAAATAAAGTTCATCAGCAGAACTGTTCACAGTGTATTAAGATAAAGAGACACATCAGTTTCTGCAGGATTGCAATTCCAGTGACCTCTGGAAAAATCCTTGTTTCTAATATCTGTATTTGGAAGTCTCTTTTTTAATCTCAAGACTTAGCCCAAAGAGCCTGGCTTTAGGTATCCAGTACTCAAAATCTTTTCCTCTTTGTCTCAGGTGCCCTTTGTTTTTCCTGGTAAGCAAGGCTGTTCTGCTATTCCAAGACCAAAGCTTAGAGTGATTATAATTATTAATAAGATGATTTTTTTTTCCTTTTGCTTTTTCCTACCAGAGGAAGATGTTCTAACTCAGTTGCTCCAAGGCAGAAGCTTGTACATTGTTTCACCCTGGAGCAAATTCCTGTCTCCAGGCTGGAGTCAGAGCTTTGCCCACAGTGCTGGCAGCTCCAGCAGCAGGGAGTGGGGGGTCTGTGGCATTCAGCATGGTGGAAGGAGGAGGAGGGATCAGTCCAGCTGCAGCAGGCTGGGGTTGTTCAGTCTCCTCTGTGTCTTGCAGATGAATGGTAGAGACACTGACTCCTGGGTACCCACCAAAGTCTGCTGGACACAGGACATCCATCAGCACTGGCAGAACGGGAGCAGGGGATGTGGGGAAAGGTGCTTTGAGTTCCTGAGGAAAAGCAGGGAGGGAGGATCCAGGGTGACAGCTTGGCTCTGGAAGGACCTCAGTGTGGCCTAGGCAAGGATCTCCTGTGCCTCCTTTTGACTACAAACCTCAAGGAACTTACCAGTACCTCAGAGACTTGCTGCTCCTGGGTTTCCTCTCCTCCTGTCTTTTTCTCTCCCTCTTCCCTTGCCCACACCCAGCAGGCAGTAGGTGCAGTGGAGCACAGCCACACAGCAGTGGTTTGCTCATCCAAGTCAGGAGAGACCCTGTCCCAGGCATCTGTGCCCTGCTCTGCTTCCCATTCAGGATGAGCCAGCTCCCTGCTTCAGGAGTTCTGTGCACACTGCAGACAGCCCCTGGGACACCCTCCCCAGGATTTAGGTTTCCAGGAGTGTTGGTGCAGTACCTTCCCTCAGACTTAAATTCACTTTAAAAATCCATTACAGCCTGTATTATCAAGGGTGCTATTAAACCCCTCTAGCATTCATCTCTTTGGTATATACATTAAGTGGATGATCTATTTCCAGCCTAGAAGATACTATGACACCATATATCACAGAGCTGCAGATATTTCCATGCCAGCAGTTAGATACTGGCTTGATTTGCAAGAATGCTAAGCAGAGGTAGTTTCCTGCAATGCCAGATGCTGTCACTTGTCCAGGGAAATTTGGTGTGGGTGTCAAGCAAAGCTGGGATGGATGGGTTGTATTCTCCCATGAAAAAACATTGTCAGTCCTTACAGAAGGCTTGGGTGGCTTTTTCCACACACAGATGGCAGCAGGCACCAATCCTGTGGGACTCAGGGTTTTTTTTTCTTGCCTGCACAAATCTGCCCCACTTTTTCTTTGTTCCATTGGCCTCTAGAAGTGTTTCAAGACCCTCCATTACTCGTCCCCGGGGTGGCAAATGCACCCACAGCTCTGAGGGGCAGCCAGGACATCACTGGGGATGGGGACACGGGTGGTGTCTGAAGCATCTTTTGTGCCCCCAAGGTCCCTGATGTGCCAGGAGGAAAGATTATCACTGCTCAAGTTTGCTGCTGGACAAATTGAGGTTCTGCCTCTTTCCAGATGCTTCCTGTGACTTCAGGCAATCATTTGGCTCAGACCTTCACAGATCATTTCTATTTCCAAGTGTGATTTAACATGTAGTGAAATCAGTGGAAATAGGAGTCCCTTAAACACCTGGCTTGTCAGGAAAATCTCACAGAGGATTCAAACTGTCAGATGTCTAAAGCAGAGCTCACGTGGCCAGGGGATGGAAAACTCTTTTTACATCTTTCTGTATCACAGCTGGAAACATCCAGCCTGTAAAAGAAATGGTTAGTAAGAGGCGAGACAGTAGATTGTTGGTTGGTTATTTGTTTGCTTAACTTCAACCCCGTAGCCAGCAGCTGGTTCTCAGTGGATGTGCATGATTGCATGTGGCTGGATTCTTGCTGTTCGTGGTGAGCTCCATTCAAGGTAACAAACACATTTGTGTTTCCCTCAGTGGGAAAGGAAACCTGTTGCTTCGAGGACTGAAGCTTGTGCAGTTTGCTGCGCCAGCATCGCACGCCGACCTGAGAGGAAGCCCAAATGAGCTAAGAGCTCCCAGGCTGACAAATCTGCTGATGTACCCCCGTTTAGAAACCTGCAGCTGGTGCTGGGGGGAGGCTGGGCCGTGTAACAGGTTGTGCTGTGCTTCAGCAGGCTGAGGGTGATGACATGGGAGATAAGTGGGGCTGGAGGAACGCTGCTTGGATCCGCTCCAGTGAGCAGGGCTCCCGCCGCGCCCGTGCTCTCATCTCTGCTGGCTCTTCACCTTCCTTATCTTCATCACCTCCTGCTGCCTTTGAAAGGCAGAGCCCTGATAGCATTGCTGCCTTATGTTGTGTTTTTGCTCTCACACTAGCGTGGATCCGCTGTGTGGTTTGATTTTTTTTTTTTTTCTTCCCAAGGGATGTGCAGATGTATTGAGATATTAGAAGACCAGCAGTTTTTTCCAGAGGAAAATTCACCCTGTGAAATCACTGGTTTTTCCTCTCCTTTGAGTCTCATTTAGTTATATGTATTTTAAAGCAAAGCCTGTTCTTCCTTTGTCGTTATTGATGTTCTATTTATACTGATATTGAAAGATCTGAAGTGTTCATGCCTCAAAAGATAAAATCAAGAGGCCTGCAACTAGTTGAGATAACATCAAAATGGGAAAAGCAGCAGAGAGCTCTGGAAGGCACGTTGTGGGCCTCTGCCTGGAGAGCTCTCCTCAGCCTCCACCCTGGCTGCTGAGCGCAGCCCCACATCCTTACCTTCTCCATTTCCAGCAGAAGAGGCAGAATCTAACATTAAATGCAAGAAGGAGGTAGCATCACTATCGTATCCTTGCCTGCCTTTAGATACTGGCATTATTTGTTCTGGACCAAACACCCCAGTCCCAGTGCCATCATTTTTCCCCTCTGTCCTCAGGCTGGTGTTAGAAGGGATGGCAACAGCCCAGCTGTGGTGTCACTGCTCCTTAACACCAGGCTGTAGACAAAGGGTCTTCCTGCAGTGGAATGTTTGCCACCTCAACATTTAAGAGCATCCTTTCTTTTACAGTACCCTAAAGCTTGAAAGTGTTTTGTAGCCAAACCTAAGCCACAGACACAGAAAGATGCAAGAAATCTGTGGTTCCTCCAATTGCCTTTTGATCTCTGTTGCTCACTCCTCCATCTGGCTGCCTTCAATGCCTCTGAGACTTTCCCTGTGTGCTCTGGTTCCTCTGAGTGTCTGCAGCAGTTAGGAGCTGAAAACGCCCACCCTAGGTTTGAGTTTTTGGGCTGTGCTTGCTGTGGAGTTAGCTGAGGGTGAGTGTTGGTTTCATTGACCTGCTGGGCTGTCAGCTGAGAGAGGCAGGGTTTGGGTAACCTCAGTGTTCCCATGGGTGGCTGTGGTCAGACATTCACAGCTTCCTAAAGCTTGGCTTTTGAGGCTGAACTTCTCCAGCCTTGCCCAGGGCTGTCTGTAGTTAATTGCTGTATGCCTGGCACTGTGGAGTCTCCAGTCTGAAAGTGCTTCAACCAACTTCTCTGTGTGTCTGTGGCAATAATATAATGTGCAGAAATTACTAGAGACAGGCCATTAATTTCTTGCCTTTAACGTTGTTGTTGGTACAGGGTGGGGATTCTTCTTGGTGCAGGGGGACCTTCTTGTTACCTTTAGCTCAAACAACTGGGGATTAAAAATCAACCCACTGTGGTGTAAGACTTTTGAGGCTGCTCAGCACTTTAGGAGGTTAAATAACACCTAAGGATCATGGGCTGTGGGGTGGGATTAGAGAGGTAGGTTTGGGAGCTCTGCACAGGGTGATTAGACTGTCTTCCTTCTCAGACAGCTGCAGACAGCTCTAATGTGTTAGATAACACTGCAGTTCAAGAGCTGCATGCTAATACAAACCCATCTATCTTCATTTACCATCCTGCTGCTCTTCCTTCCTTTCCTTTTCCCCTTTATTAGAGCTTTGGCTGCTGATGTGACCAGTTTCCCAGCTGGGTGGCACTCAGCTGAGGTGCTGCCCCATGGGGCACGTGCAGAGGGTGACTGGCAGTGTCTGTGCCAGGCTCCTGCTGCTGATTGAACTTGGAGAGAGGTTTAATCTGTGCTTCTGATCCTCTGTGATAGCTAAAGAGCTTTGGGTCCTTCCAGGAACCTGGTATCAGCTCAGCTGGCTGCATTCAAATAAGAGATTTTCTCCCTAACCCTGGTGCAGTGCTGGGGGATTGATTCCCTCCCTCGGGATATCTCAGGCTTGAGTTTTCCCAGCTTCCCAAGGCAGATTGCTTCCCAGTGTTGTGCTGGGAGGGGGTAAAATGAGCTCTGTGGAGCTGCTGGGAGGGGGTAAAATGAGCTCTGTGGAGCTGCTGGGAGGGGGTAAAATGAGCTCTGTGGAGCTGCTGGTGGCAGCATGGGCAGTGGGATATTTGTTGGCTGATGCCAGTGGCACTGGTGAGGTTGATTTAGTGAGTCCTGTGCCTGAAGGGGTGATGTGCTCCTCAGAGACAGAGCAGCAGTGCCTGCATCAGTCTGAACATGGGATCAAACCTCAGAAGAAAATATACTGATTTTTTCCTGGTTGTTAATTGGAATTACCTGAAAACTTCTCCCAGGATCTCAGAATTTCTTCCGTTGCTAATAGTAGGAAATAGGATTTAGTACTTGGTGAGTAAATCTAGTGTATCACAGGGTTAGACCTTGTGTCTGTGCAGTGTTTGGTGGCTGTTTATGATTTTATTTGCCCAATGCACAGACTCTCAGCGCTCACAAAAGCAGTTCTACTCAATGCCAGACATATGCACAACAGGGCTTTAGGGTTGGGCTTTTTTAATAGAAAGAGGGAGTTAGTTTCTGCAGACAATTACAGGCATGTAGCATAGAGGAAATGATGGAGGGAGGCTTGCAAGAGCCCTCTATTTCAGAGTGCATAGGGGAAGCATTTATTTTGCATCCTTGTGGATGGACATTCCTGTGTCCTCTCTTCTTTGGCATGGAGACCAAAGGCCCTGCAGAGCTGCTGTGCTCACAAGACACAGCCCTGGGGTTGAAAAATACTGTCAATTTTGTTGGCTTTTGGTCTCCCTGGAAGGTAGGAGGAGGTGATGCTTGGAAATGCTGGATTTAGTAGGCATTAAAGCAGAAGAATAAAAGAACATTGTAATTACAAACACAAAGTCCAATCTGCTTAACCCCAGGGAGTTGCCTGAGCCTCTCTGACAGTGATAGCAAGAAATAGGTCTGTGTTGCAACTCGGATGCTAACAAAAGTTTCCAGCTGGTAGTTCATGATGCACTTGCCTTTCCTTCCCCTCCCTGTGCTGTGTAGCCTGGCAGTAATCAGCAGGTGGGATTTTCTCTCCCAAACAAGATGCAGCTCTTCTCTCCAGCTTGGAGGGGGGAGAGTGGAGTCCCCATGACCCCTGGAGGGGTTTCCAAGCTGTGATGCTGAGGGCCAGGGGTCAGTGGTGCCCTGGCAGTGCTGGGGGATGGTTGTACAACATGAGCTGGATGGTCTCTTCCAAACAGGGTGATTCTGCCCCAGGACACTAATCAAACCCCACCCATTTTACCAGCCTAGAGGACAGGGTGGTTTGTGGGCACCATGGCTGTTTGCAGTCCCACAGAGCTGTCCATCCAGGTGCAGATCCCTGCAGTGATGTTCTCCTGATTCCCAGGCTTCAGCCATCCCAGTCACCTTCAATCTATTGCATTTATTGCTGATGTTGTTGGTGCTTTGCACAGGGGTGGGGTGGAGGAAAACCCAGTCATGTATCAAGATCTCATTTGACTTGGGCTGAGTACAAATCAAAATAAAATGGCACGTTGCTTCATAGACCTTACAGTTAATGACTTAACTAATTAGTCTAATTAATCCCTGCAAAAATTGGAGAATTTGCCCTGAGACCTTTTGAAAAATTAGTAAACATATATTGTCTTTTTTTTTTTCTTTTCCCTGTTCAATATTCTTATCCTGAGAATTCTTTTTTTATCTCTACTCTCAGTTGTTTAGGAGCAGAATATCTGTGCTGTGACATCCCAGTGTAGCCAGAAATGTCCATTTAGTCCATATTGATTCAAAGTACCTCCTAGTGCCCACTCACCTGCTGAGCTGAGGGTGGGTCAGAGAAGTGTGAGGTGGGTTCTCCTCAGGGCTGCAGGGGCTCTGCATGGCTAGGCAGGTGGGGTGAGGGTTACTGGGGGTGTGTAGCATCTGGGTTATTTCTCTTTCAAATGGTTTTGTCCAGGAACAATTGATTTTTGAGGATGGTCTGGTCGAGATGACACCACATTTCTTCCCAGAGCACATCTATTGGAAGTATGACAAATTTTTTGACCTGAAGGCCGTAATACTGCCCTTCTAAATGTATCCTCTCAGCAAGCTGACCTTTTACAAAGGGGGTTTGTTTGATGGTTTTTGAGCAAGATATTTTCTGGTACCTCACTCTGCCTTTTCTTGCCAGCCCCATATCTATACCCACCTTGGAACTGAAACCTTAAGTAACTCAACTGTATGATTTTTGTGGTGTATTTCTCTGTGTCTCACTCTCCCCTCACCTTCCTCCAGCACAGCATCTGCATGCACCCAGCAAAAAGCCTGCTTCAAACTGCTGCTCCTCTGCCTGGTACCAAGATGAGGTTGTGATGACAGGTACAGCAGTTAATGGGGATGATGTGTCACGGGGAAAACATTTCCTGCCTCTGAAATGAGGTTCAGTGAAGTATTTGGCTCCAAATGATAGTGACCCTCAGGAAATGGGTCCGTTTGAGCTAAAAAGGAATCTCTTCTGGCTTGCTGAAGTAAGGTGAGGGACTCCTGTGGAGTCAGTCTGCTCCACAGCTATTAGCAGCTTAGGTTCAGGAGTTCACATGCTTGCTTGAGTCTGTAGCAGGTATGGAGAGTAATTGCCAATATTGCAGTGCCTTCAGGTGCTGTCAGGGAACCACCTGCCCTTCCACCTGGGGATCCAGACTTTGGTTTCTGAGGCACAGAGCTTACTTATGCAAATTAATCCAATGGCTGGCTTTTAAGTTCATAGAGAGCACAGCAAGGTGCCAGGTTCATGGGTTCCTTCTCCAGTTCCTCCAGGGGAAGCTCTTAGGAAGTTAAACTCCAAATTTAAAGTTTTGCAGCCTCTTTTCTCCAGCCCAAGCAAATAACCTGAATTGTGGATCGATGCCAAATCAGCACCAGCCTCTGAACATGTTCAACTTGGGAGTCTGGTGTCTGGATTTCTCGTGGTGATGTTTCAGTCAGTAATTTGAAAGCTGAGGAATTCCAGAGGAATAAATCCAGAGCAGCCTGGTGTTACACTTGGACTGGTTACATAGAACAAAAGGGTTTTGGTACCCAGGGTTATCTGCTGATAAACTTGTGTTGCAGATTCAAGTGAGAAGGACCAGTTCTGAGGGAGCTGTCAGCCAGCAGATGCTTTAATACAATGGACACCAGTATTGCCCTCTCTGAGAGAAAGAAGGTGCTTCAGCATGGTGGTGTCACTGGAGGGTGTTTCTGAGGGCCTTGGACACGTGTAGGGGTGAGATGCCCAAGATGAGGGGGAGATGGTGGCACAGAACACATAATCAAAGGGTCAAGAAGACTGGGTGGTGCCCAGGGTAGGGTTTGTGGCTGGGAACCTGGAGCTGTGGTTTGGAAAGTCACTTGACAATAGAGATACAAGGGGGACAGTGAGCACAGGATTATTGCAGCAGTGCCTAAGTGGAAGCAGAAGTGTGAGCTTCTGGGGTGATGGAAAACTTTACACTGGAAAAGCAGCACTGAAGAGCAAGTACTCACAATACTTGAGTCTCTGACATTCCACTTTTTTGAGAGTATGTACTGTAAACTAAGAATTTCAAATCAAAAGATGATCCTTGCTTCCTGCTCAGTGTTTCCTGCTCTCTTGGAATTGTAGATCCAAGTTCTTGAGTGTTGTCAGAGGATGGTGTATCCTTAGGAAGGAAACGAGTGAATGTCAAGCTTTTGTTTCTGCTCTACCCTGCATCTGAACAAGAGCTGTGTTTTGCTCATAAATCAGGGATTTCCCCAAGGAGGGTGCAGCCTCTGCACACTCAGGTGTGGGGGAGGCTTTGTCAGATCCTGAACTGATCCCCTCAGCCCTTGTGTGAGTTGGGGGAGAGTGTCACCCTGTCCTGCCAGAGGAGGGTGTCCCCACTTGAGGTGCTGAGCTCCTCTGTCTGCCCTCAGCTCCCTCCCACTGAGGTCTGGTTTTCATCCTGCTGCAAGCACAAGAGCTGTAATTGTTTGGGGGATTGTAGGCATCACCCTCCTTTGCTCTGAAAGAACAACTTTTCAGGGCATCTTTTCCACCCTGCTTGAGCAGTGAAGGGATGGAGCTCAGGATTTGGCAGCTCTGTGTCCTCTGCAGCTGCATTTTCCCCTGGGAATATGATTCCCTGATAATCCTGACCTGGAAAAGCAAGGAGCTGCTAAATGAGGTTGGTGACACTGGCTATCATACAGTCTTTTTTTTCTAGCCTCAGGTCCTTTAATCTGCTGAAGAGGGAAGAGGGCAAGCCCTGCAAGGTGGGTGTTAATTGCATTGCTCCTGAGATAGGTGGAAGAGCTAGAGGAAGATGGAACACAGGGTTTGGGCAGCTGCAGGACACTTCCCAAATTGCTTAAGATGCTATATTTGGGAATGAATTAAAATAGAGCCTTAGCAACTTGCCTTCCTCCCTGTGTGTCTAGAACAAGCAATGACAAGGCATTCAAATGGAATGGAGCAATGAACACAATGGGACCCAAGACCCTGTTGTACCAAATGTTTTACAAAAAGAACAAGGACAGTCCTGCTTCAGGTAGCGGGAAATCTGACTCATATATTTAGTTCTCTCTCAGGAGTGCTTTGAGCATTAATTATGTTTTTAAAGCACTTAGTGCCTATCATCAGAAGCTCTCTATAGAAACACAAAGTTAAATAGTCACAAATCTGTGGCCTCTTAGGAATTGTTCCTGATGTTGTGCAGCATAAGCATTCAGAAATTTGCATTGAGCAAGCTCCACTTCTCCTTCCTTGAGAACCCCTGGCTGGAAAAGCATTTCTACTTCTGCTCTGCTTAAGCACTAATTCATTTCACCGAGTTCAGGAACTTGTGTTTGGTAGCAAATGACTTGAAATTAGACAAAACTCTTGCCATCACCATACAGCAGCTAAGATACACTCGAGCAATTCCAGGGTTGTATCTAAGGGGTGTTGTAAGTTCATTACAATAATACATAGAATACATAAAACACATTGGTTCTGTTAACAGTGGCTGTGTTTAGAGAATGCAGATGTGTAAAGGCACTGCAGTGCAGAATATTTTTCTCTGATCACCAGATTAGTGCCTTTGTTTCTGTCCATAGATGTGGTGAGCCATGGTGTGTCACCCCCATGACCTATTTGCAAAGCACAAACAGATGGGATGAAATTTGAAGAGCAGAAGTGCTCTCTGGGGCATCCTGTGTGTCTGAAAGCCCTGAACACACACCAGTAAACCAACAACAAATTGGCTTGGGCGCTGGGTGAAAATGCCATCTGAGCTCAGACACAGCAAGAATTATCAAAGAACTTAAATGCACTAAGCACAACCCTGTAAAATAGACTTTTGTGACCTTAAAGAATAAGTTCAGAGCTCAGTAGAACAATTAGCAGGAGGGAGCATGTGCCCTCTTGCTGCAGAGGCAGATTTCAGCTGTTCCTGCAGCTCTGCTAAGGTGACAATTACATGTTGGCTTCAAGATGTTTGTTGTTCCTTTGGGAAAACCCATTGTGGGCAGTGTCATCCCTTCTCTGACACGCTGGTCTTTACAGAACAGCTTAATGGGCAGACTGGGGGGTAGTGCCCAGAGGGATTAGATAGCTCAGAGGAGCCCTGTGGAGGAACTTGGAGACCTGCTGAGGACCCCTGTGGCAAGATGCAGGATACACTCCCATGTTCCTTTTTTGTCCAGATGACCAACTTCTTGCCCTGTTGCACTGAGGTGGCTCTGCCTGGGGCCATGGGCTCCTAATACCCACGTGCTCACCTCCTTTCCCAGACTTCAGGCTGGGGACTGGGGAAGGTCAAGGAATAAGAGGATGGAGCCAGACTTTTCTCAGTGTCATCCAATGACAGGACGAGAGGCAGTGGGTGCAAGTTGGAGCACAAGAGGTTTAGGGTCAACACAAGAAAGAACTTTTTCTCAGTGAGGGTGACAGAGCCTGGAACGGGCTGCCCAGGGAGGTTGTGGAGTCTCCATCTCTGGAGACACTTAAGATTTCCTTTCTTACCAAATGGCAACTTGTTCCCCTTTCCAAGAAGCTTATCTCGAGAGAGGCAATGTTTTCCAAAAGGGAAAACAAGAGCATGCATGAAAAGAAACCACAAACACCAACAGCTTGTTACAGAAACACGATCTGGAAATAACAGATCCCTTGTGGAACTAAAAGTGCAAAGTACTATTTTTAACCTTTGAGTGGGGTTTAAAAAATGTTGGCTTATGTTTTTGTGAGTTCTGTTCTCTTCCTGTTTCCATGCTTGTTCCCGTGGCTCTGCTCCAGTTCCCAGGGTAAGTCCCATCCTGGTGCAGATGTAACTCTAGTCAAGGTTTCTCTGGGGACAAGATGAGTTTTGTGTTTCCCCACCTTCGGCTGCGTGGTCCTTTGCTGGCCCTGAGGCTCAGCATCTCTGTAGTGCCCAGGCAGCAGCTCTGCCTGGATGCAGTGGCCTTGTGATAGGGGTGGGAATTGACTCCATTACCCAAAGAAGTTAAATTTTACAGTGGAGCATAAAAGCAGCTATGCAGAGTCAAACAAAAGCTTCGTCTGACCCTGGGTTTATGATGGTGGGAGTGACTACCCAGGGAGCCGAATGCAGAATGGCCCCACAAATCACTGCATCAGCACAGAGGAGAGGGGTGATGTTTTGCTGCTGAGGGCAGAAGAGTTTGGGAACTTCTTAAACTGCCTGCACTAAAGAAGGTAATATAATGAGCAATGTATCCTAACTTTCCTTTGTGCTTTCTGATGCTTGGGTTGGGTCTCTGAATGTGTGGACCTCAGTGAGGAATCATGGAGTGGTTTGGATTGGAAGGGACCTTTAGAGATCATCTAGTTCCAGTGGTTGCTCACAAACCCATCCAGCCGGACCATGAACACTTGCAGTGATGGGGCACCTCTAGCTTCTCTGGGTAGAAGAGCTGCCCTGGCTGCTCCTGCATCTCCTCTGAGCAGAACCTACACGTGGGCATGTGCCCTGCCAGGCTGCTTTCCAGGCTGCTCAAGCAGGATGGTTTGGACTTGCTTGAATTGCAGTCTGCCTTCTAAAAAGAGAGCTGCAGGCACTGGCTTAACTCATCACCCCAAGAGGCTGACTGCTGTCCAGCACAGATAGGCAGGCCTGCCTTTACCCTGGGCCTCTCCAGTCAAGCTCCTGTGTCCCAAACCATCCAGTGGGCATTGTGTGGGTCAGGGTGGGGTGAGAGCAGCTTGGGTGCTTCAGTAAAGTCCATCAGGCTCCGTGCTGGTGCTTCAGTGCTTGCAGAATCAATACACCATTAGGTGCAGGGACCAGGCACCTTGTCTGTCTTCTGAATGGTGACACACCATGAATTGATCTCTGAAGTTACTGGAACAGCATCAGATTTTTAACGTCAGATCCTGCTGTGATTGATACCCCTTTGAATCAGTTGGCTGTTAATGCAGAGTCTTCTTATGATACTTCATCAGTTTTTAGGTGGCTGTATGATAACTCGTAGCAGATGTATTGCTGGACAAAGCTTTTAGTGTCTCTCTTCACCCTCTCAGCTGTCAGTGTGGAGAGGAGCTGTGATGTCTCGCTCCTGTACAGAGCATTCATCTCTCTCAGAGCATCTGGAGCAGCAGTTGTGTGCCTAGAGTTGGCCTCTTGTCCTGAAGCCTCAGCAGGTACCTCTGAAAAACAGATGAGTGGAGGAGCCAGCCCTGCTCATGTGGAACTTTTGAGACCAGGCAAAACAGTTCTGGAGGGAGAAGCCTGTGGAGAATTTTGTCTGAGAGAGCAACAGTAGAGACAAAGGGTCCTCAAAAGAAATTGAACCCAGAGTGCTGACACCAGAGATGCTTAGTGAGAAGGTGGGTTTAAGCCATACAAATCTACTTGTATTGCCTCTGAGTGAGCTACCTGTCCCTGGTGGAGACTTTCTGGGCTGGGCTCTGTTCTCTCTCCACTCAGGTCTCATTGTATCTGATCGTGCTGGGTGCTCTTCAGAAGATTTCCCCCTCTCATATATACATCACCTTCAGTCTTTGTATCTGAACAAGACATCTATGTCTAAGACTCCCAGCTCAACTGCAAAGAACTTTTCCTAGCCTACAGCTTGCTGACTCTAGACCAGTTCTGTGGCTAAATCCTGCCTTTTTTTTTCCCCCCAAGTTATTTTAAAGCCATGAAGCAGAATGGTAGTTGCTAATACCTTCAGACTTTCAGGGAGCTTAGATCTGTCCCAGGTTTTAGAAACAACTAAATCATTCCTCCGAACAGAACAGCCTCAGCCAGTTGAAGGATTTCTGTTAGTTTTTGCCTGAGGTGAATCTTGATCTGGAAATTATCATTTGGAAACAGCACTTGGGAGTGTAATGGCCTAAAAAGGGTGAGACTGGCTTTAAAATTCTCCCGATGATTGCATTCTCTTGGCAATGGGTGCTGATCCTCCCTCTGGCTCTGAAGGTAATTTCTCTGTGTTTACATTTCCATATAGATAAGAAGACCTCAGTTGTGAGTACGTGCATGTATGTACATATTATGTGTGTAAATGTATGGCTGTGTGAAAACATTTCAAACAAGACTTGACACTGTAGACAGTTTGCTCTCTCCTCCTGTCCTCCAGTACAAGGTGCACAGAAACCTTGATGTGGTTTGGTTGCTCCCATAATGATGTCAGGGCAGCTGTGCTGAAATCATTCCAGATGTTCATCGAATCCATCCTTAGATGTATTTACTAATGAGGAGCTTTGCCTGTGCTGGGCAGCCCGTTTTCATCCTCACCTGGCAGGGCTGCAGGCAAATGCATCTGATTCTCACACACCCACCTGTCACTGTGATTTCAGTGAAATCTTTCTGTTCTGCTGGACAAATTAATTGAACTGAGAATTACTGAAATAATTTTGCACCCATCAGATCTTTGTTAGAAATTAAATGTTGGTTTACAGGTAAAATGCACCATCTTTTCAGTTTGTCTGTGTCTGGCTAAAGCCCCTGCTTGCCAAGCATGTTTTTTCTTTATTTATTTGTGGGTTTTTTTTCCCTGGGAAAGCGATCCCTTGTCTTCTGATCCCTTTACCACTGCTTTGGATTTTCTGATAGAAGGATGCTCTGGGGAGGCAGCAAGCACAAAGGAAGCTGATGGAATGGTTGTGTTTGGTACTCCCCGGACAAGATCCCCAGCCCTGGAGCAGTGCCTGGGTGTCCCTTACACCCACAGTCAGAGGAACTCGTGTCATTTAGCCTACAAAACAAAAACTGGGCAGAGACTGGGTAAAAATGGTGTGAAAACTGCTGCAGGGAGAACAGAGAAACTCCCAGCTCTCAGGTTCTACCAAAGCCGTGAAGGAAAATTGGTGCCTGTTAGTCTCCCAATTACCCTTATCCTTAATGAGCCCTGCCTTTAATGGGCTGCATTTGCAGCGATCAGCAGGATAACGCTAAAAACTTCAGCAGTTTTCTGCCATTTCCAACGTTACCTGTGACATTTCACCCTTTGGTCTCTATTCCAGTTCCTCATAAAACACCCCTAAAAGCCTCTGTGCTGCAGCCTCTCATTTCACCCTCGCTGGGAGGTCACACAGGCAGTATCAGGCCATTTACCTCATTGGTTTTGCTTTTATATTCCCCGAGTCAGGGATTTCTTGTTAGCTTTCAAATCTCTGGCTGCAGTGAGTCCAGGAGCACATGTCCCTGGGAGGGCTGTTTGGGCTGGAAGATCCATGGTTCTTAGCTAAGTAACAGCTGCACTTTTCAGAGACATCTACTTTAATTTTCTCTTTATGCTTCCCTTATTTTTCAGCACCATTACAGTGTTTATTTCTTCTTGAGAAGGAGGCTTCACATTCATTCCTCTTTCCCATAGGAATGTGCATTTCAATCTGAGCTCTACATAGCCCATGTAGCAGGATGACATAAAGAAGGATGGAACTAAACAGTTTGCTTTTCCAGAAATCTTTCTTCTATTATTTCCTCCCACCCTTTTCCCTTCTCCCCCCTGCAGTGTTAAGGCTCAGGACCCCTGTTTCTCAAGCACCTTTCCATTCCAGATGTTCTTCCACAGCCTTCTTAAGGAAGGGATTTTCCTCAGCAGGGTTAAAGTTTTCCTTCAGCTAGGCTGACATGTAGGAACATTCTTTTCCACCACGCCTGCTGCCTGGGGAGCCTCTTTGGCTGGGTGCTTTATAAATGAAGGCTGTGCAGGGTATTATATTGTATTTTACTGAAGGTTTCCTCTGTCCTAGAAAACTCCTGTTTCCTCGTGAAATATACTGCCAGTTTAAGGGGAGAATAATACATTTACTATAGCTGTGCTCAGTCTAGGAATAATTTTTCTGTAGAGATTAAATTTTTATATCAACTTGAGTAAAACCAACTCTTTGCCAGTCCCTGGGGGATCTGATGTCTGGCCGTAGCAGCAGGAGTGGCTCTGATCTTAGCAGCTCTAAGTGCTGTCTATTTTTCCTTCCATTCCTGCAGTATAAAAGCAATACATGCCTTTTGTCCCAAAGCTCAGATGGTTTAGGAGATGTAAAAAAAAACCCCTAAACCCAATATAAAACTCCTGTTTCCATTTCTGAGGTGTTTGTTGGGTGAACGTGGCTTAAGGATGAGCAGAGCTCCCAGCTGTTCAGAGGGCTGATCTACACTGAACATCTCATCTTGATACAGCCCATTACCATCTCATGAGCTTGCAAAACTGGCTGGTGAGTGAATTCACTCCAAAGATGGAGCATTTCTGGGGGGGATTAGTGCTGTTTATCGCCGTAGATAGGCTGCAGCAGGCAACAGGAGAGACTTTTTGACAGCAGCTCAGCACTTCTGCTTTGGTGCCTGCCCAGAATGATAAAGGATTTGGTCTGTGACCAGGGAGTAGTTCTGACTCTTTACTTGTTAGCCTTGTTCTTCGAGGAAATAAGCTGATGGGATCACACTTTTGCTCTTTCTCTTTCGTTGTATCTCTGGGTGTAACTTCTGGCTCTTCGGGGCCAATTTCAAGCAGGTTTGGTAAAGGGCTAGAGATTTTCAAGCCATGAAGATGCTCCAAGCACGAGCTGGGAAGAGGCCCCAGCAGGAGGCTGTGCTGGAACCCAGATGGTTGTGTGTGGGGAACAGTTGGCTTCAGAGGCAATGTCCTTTTTCTGCTCCTGTGTCACCAGAGGCACCTACTCGTTCATTTGCAGCATGATGCTGTTTGAACACCATATGAGAGACCACGTGTCCTTTGAGACCCTTAAGGCATTTCCATGCAGGCTGTGAAAGGCAGAGAAGGGAGGAAGGTGGTATGTGCTGTACCCAGAAACCTGCAGCTCTTGGCTCCTGATGGGGGCCAGGGACCTGCTGCAGGGATGGTGGTGTAAGCAGGGGCTGGAAAAAGGCAGTTTGGAGATGAGGTGGTTGGGAGCTCACCTGGGAATACTGATCTCTCTGACCCTCATGCTGTGTTTGCTCTCCAGGCTGGCAGGGAGGGTGATGGTCTTGCACACCACTGGTGAATAAATCACCTCAGTTGATTCTTTTGTTTAAAATCATGGAATCATTCCACTTGGAAAAGACCCTTGGGATCATCAAGTCACACAGATTTATTTGTACTTACTGAGACAGGCTTTATAGTAGGAGAATAACTGCAAAGTTTGTAGAAATAAGGGAATGTGCTTAGCAAGGAGTGAGAAGTGGATGCTAGGGTGGGGGTGGAGAGTGTGTCTAGGTTTGATGGTGGTTTTGGAATAGCACAGTTAAGGGTGTTCTAGGCTTGTCAGTCAAAGCTGCTGAATAGAAAATCATGTCTTGGCATTTCTGTGGTGCCTCTGCAGCCAACAGAGAGGCTTCATTTCACCAACACCTTCTTTTGCCTTGTCACAGGAGAGCCTGATACCTTGTGACAGCTGAGGGTGTGTGGGCACAGATGGGCTGTGTTGGCTCTGCCCTGGTCCTGACTGTATTTTGGGAGAGATGGAGTGGGCACCACCCCCTTGTGCTTCTTTATTGTGTAATAAACCACATGTAGATAAATAAGGTGTCTTTGTGGTGTCCAGCAGCTCCCACTCTGCATCACTGGTGGATGAGGACTGAAGGTTTGATTGCAGAATGTGCCCAGCCTGCAATTTCAGTGCAGTCAGTTGAATCCTTGGCAAGATGTCCTTGATTTGGGCACCTCCTGCTGCTGCTGCTACCAGCTCAGGCCCACCACACTGAGCACTGAGGGAAAGACTGGTGTAGGGGGTTCCTGTGCTAGATTCCTTGTCTGTGATTACAGACACTTTACCAAGATGCTGTAATTGGGGAGCCCAATTACTGCAGTCAAGACAGAGCTGTGCATCTCTGGAGACTGATTTAGATCTTATGGATGAGTTAGATCTGATTTTGATGAAGAAATGCAGGTTTTGAGAATTGTCTCTCTGTGGGAATATTTTCTTTTTAAATACTGTTAATTTCATGGGAGACTGTCTGAAATGGAATTGGTCTCTCTTCACAAGCAAAGTGAACCTTGTCCCTCCAGCCATTTGGGGTTAGGAAGTTCAGAGAGTGATCTGCTGGCCTGCTGCAGGACAGAAAGCTTCACCTTTCCAGCTTTCTTGACTTACACCTCTGGCTGTTGCTGAGCCTAGAGATGGAGAAAGGCAGCCTGGGTACCTCTCCATCCCCACAGCCAGCTGCTCCTTGCAGTTGATTTGTTATTATTGTCCTTGGATAAAATCTAATCAAGCCCCGTGTGGTCAGAGAGACTCGATAACTCTCAGAAGCTCTGTAGCAGGGAAGGCTGTTTAGAGGTTCTTTGTCAGAGGGAATAATAATAACAGTAATTCAAGTGCTTCAAGCTGTGATTTACATTGATAGATGATTTTCTTGCTGCCTCACAATACAACTTTTTGAGGAGAAAAAGTGTTTAAGTATCTGTCTTGTAGATGGGGAGAGTATTTTGTCCAGGGCAGTGAAGATCCATGGTAGGTTTTGGAGCTGGACCATGTTTAGTGTGAAGCCCTGTTCATAACCTCAATGGTATTGTCCCTTCTCAAGCATCAGTGGTGACACTCTGAGATCTCAGACTCAGGGCTCTGCCACTAGAACCAGGAGGAATATCCTGTATTAAAAACCAAGCAAACAAACCAGCCTGGAGAAGGCTCCAGGGAGACCTTAGACCTGATCCAAAGCCTGGAGAGGGGCTGTTTCCAAAGGCCTGCAGTGAAAGGCCAAGGGGCAATGGTTGAAATGAGAAA
>JANHGL010002182.1:3798-16220 GCA_024611195.1 Ceyx melanurus
AAAACCAAAAAAATAAACATAAAGAAACAATCTCTTTAAAGAATTTCTGAAACTGTTTACAAGGAATTTTGAAAAACAGGGGGATGTTTAAAAAAATAAAATAAGATGCTGGCTCTGTTTCTCTGTAAATAAATTTGCATATTTTGTAGGACTTTTAATTGTAATGATAGAGAAAAAAACAAGGAAAACTATTTAATGAAAGCACGATATTTATCTTTGCTAAATGACTTTAGAGCAGTTAAAAAATAAGACATTGCTTTAAAAAATCTGACTCAGAAAAAAAACAATGAATTATTTAAGAACACATATATTTTAAAGTATATCATATTATAATTTATTTTCACAGTCTTAAAACTTGATTTACATCATTTTCACACTTGTTTGCATTGACTGAGCAGTGTGATAATTGTTTCTGATTTGGTTTTACTCTGTTTTCTTAGCATTTTTAAATCGTGATCTGGAAATTTCTTTCTTTCTCTTCCTTTTTTTTTTAAATTTTATTTTATTCTAATGTTAATTCCCTGTCGGGCCTGATCTTACAGTCCTTACACTGTCAGAACTCCCACGGGGATATTGAGGGCATTCTGCTCGAGTAAGGACAGACAGACTGAGCCCACAGCTAGGAAGTACAGATGTGTAATGCAGCTGCAGTTCCATACAACTGCTCTTTCACTCTCAATTCCCTAAAACTCCTTGTAATCTTCTGTAATTATTGAATGACGCTTTCCAGCTTAGCCCTAAATAAAGCACAGTTTAAAAAAAAAAAAAAAAGTCATGTTCTTTATTTTTTGATGGCTTTCCTTAATGTGTTTGCTTTGAGAACAAAATGAATCCATTTTGACTCTTTCATTAGTATACATTGTTTGAGTATCAGAACAAATCCCTTTGTTATATAAAACATATCTCATTGGATTGAATTAATGACACTGTTTCATTTAATGTCTGCTTGATATTCCACTGTGGTTTACCTTAAACCTAGTAGGTTAGAAGATCAAATAATGGTACATACAAATTAGAGTCATTGTAGCTCCCATTTGAAGCCAGACGTTTGATTTCACTCTTATGGCTTTTTCCTGCTGATGAGTATAGAGGCCAAAGCTCAGAACATTGCTCCTTTTACTGCTTTGTGAAAACCCTGTGAAATTCAGCAGTCTCCAGAGATGTTCAATTTCTTCCTGAGCATACCTCACATCTTGCCTTTTGAATTATTGTTTCCTGCCCCCAAAACAGCTGTATCAGAGCAGCTGAGCTGAGGCTGGGTCTGACATCGAGAGTCTTTGCATTTTCTTCCTGATTCCTACAGCCACATCTGCATTTGGACAAGTTGCACCAGCTAAATCCATCTCTAAATGGGACTAATGGTGCTTGTCCATAATTTGAACTCCACAGATGGAAGGAGTTCTATTAGTAGAAACTCCTGTTATTACTATTATGAGTTAATAATGTCTGTTCAGGGCTATAGAAATAAATGAAATGTAAATCAGGTGATGAATAAGAGGAGTGAGTATGATCAGTATTTTCTTTTCATCTGAAGGCAAAGACAAATACAGAAGAGCACACACACAGCCCCATCTCTGCCTTCTGGCAGAAAAAGATGCTCCATAGACAGCTGAGTAGGATAAAGATGTGGCAATTGGCCTCAAATGTCACTGAGCTAGAAAATTAGGACTAGGTCTCCAATAAGAAGAGGTTTCTGCTCCAAATGCCATTCAGTGTCCTGCCCTGAGCTGCAGGGATAAAAAGGACAAATAGATACACATCCTCAGACCTGGGCTATTTTGAGAATTAAGAGGTGGGCTGGTGAAGATCACCCTTTGAAGGACAAAACCCCACAAGAAATAGGGAAGACTCAAATTCCCATAATAGCATACCAAAAGTAGTACTAAAATGTGTTACCCAGTTTCCCCCCTATTTCTCAGGCTGCCACTCTCCTTCATGACCCTCAAGATTCCCAGAGTCCCTCCTTAACCTCTTTGAGGTAGGTGCTATGTTTCTACAGTGGATTTGGGACTGTGGGGTTTGTCCTGATGTATCTGCAAAGGACGTGGCCGTATGGTCTTGATTATTCCTCAGGTGTCCAGCTGAGGAAACTTCTGACCACTGAGACACAACAGGGGGTGTTGGCTGATATGAGAAAAAGATTCAGAGCTTTGTTTGGGATACCCTGCAATAAACAGAAGTTAAAATATCTGATGCTGAGGAGCACCCAGCTCCCAGTCAGCGGCCAAAAGCACTACTGAAGCTGCCTCTATGGCCCAAGTTAGTACCACTAAAAATATTTTACTTTGCAGAGACATCACTGGGGTTAATGAATTTGGGAATCTGGCTATGAGGACCTACAGGGACAAGCAGCAAAACAGGAGGAACCATGAATGGTCCTCACCTTTCACCCAGCACTTAACCCATTATACTGCAAGTTCAAAGAGTGAGCAAATCTCCAAGTCCAGTCCTCACAAGGGAGGGAAGCACCACAATGCCTTCAGCCCACTGGAAGTTCATTTACATTGGTGTTCTGGGGAATAAAGCACTGCCATGACCACACTCCTGTTTGAACTAAGGGATGTTTACTTCCCACGCTCAACTTTCTGGTTACAGGAGAAACGTACTAAAATAGGATGGGCTAAAGCACAAATGTAGATATGGCCTTAGGGTTGATTTAAACACTTTCATTTGGGTTCTACAAATATACCACCACGATTTTATTATTTAACTTTTGTCATACTGAGACTTCATGCTTCATTCCAAATGAAGTTAACCCCTTACATGCTGCAGCTGTCGTAAAGAAAAACAAATAAAGCTTTGCAGCATGGGACTGTTTCAGCATGGAGCTGTATTACTGGATCTGGAAAACAGCCAAAGAAAAGCCCCAGTCTGAAGCAATGAAGAGAGGCCAAGCCAACCCGAAAGCCCATGTGCACCAAGATACATCAGATCAGGAACACTCTATTACAGAGGTTCAAAAGCCACTGGCTGTTTGATGTTGCATCCTCTCTCTTACTTGTAGCTGCTAAATCACATCACATGAAACTAAAGGATTATTAAAGGTCAAGCATCCATCCTTCACCAAGGTGCTCCTTAGCACCAGTGTCATTATAGTAAACTGCAATCCTATCCCTATGAATAGCCAGGGGAAAACTTTGGTACAAGCACAAGGCATAGTTTGCAGTCATTCTTTCTGTAGTCCCATGGAGACACCTCAACCACTAATCACATTTTTGTGTCTGTAAGAAAACAATAAATCCCTTCCTGGAGTCACTTTTCAGCACATACCAGCATTTCCCGGTGTAGCCACAGAGCCACTCTTCCTTTGCAGACAAGAGGAAATTATTTCTCTCCCTATTTCCACCCCATCACCACTCCAGGCAGATAACCACTGGACAACTTTCCTTTATTAAGAGATGATCTGGACTGTGAGAGAGGATGCAGACCTCTGAGTGTTGTCCCTTCAGGTAACTAACATTGTAATACCATTTGGAAATCTCCTTGCAAAGCAAGATAAGGACTTTTCTACCTGGAATACTCCACTTTCCACCAGCATATTTCCCAAAGTCTCAAACACACCAGGGCAGCAACCACCACACGGATCTAGAAGAATGTGCGGTGTTTGTGTTTGTGGTCCCAGGAAGAACTCACACATCACAGGGTTTTAGCAGATGGGGAAACAGGTATCACTAGGTGCTCAAGTACAATATACAAAGGCTACCAAAACTGCTTGTGCAAGCCCGTACACAGCATCACTTGGAGAATAAAGTTGTTGATGCTGTTGTCTAGGAAGGTCCCTTAGCAAATCTATTTTGTAACTTCTTTGCTTGTCCTACCACTCCAAAGACAATGAAATAGGAATAGGACACTGTCTTAAGTCAGACAACTTTAGAGTCTGAAAATGCCTTTTGTAATATCATTGCTGTTCTACTTGTTGAAGAAATTAACCCTTAAGCAGGTTTCAATCCCAGAGTTTATCTCTCACTACAGTAAGCACTCACAACAGACCAAAAACTGCCCAGACAACATTCATAGGGTACTAAATCAGACCCCTCTTGCTCCATTTGTTAAGAGAATGAGGTCACTCTGGAATCTCATAGAACAGCACAAGTTGGAAGAGACCTTTAAAGGTCATTCAGTCCAACCCCGTTGAGTGAGCAGGAATATCTTGAGCTAGATCATCTTGCTCAGAGCCCCATCTCTTTGCACACTTGAGCTTACCATTGGTATTTTACAAGCTTTTCATTAGTTCTCACCCCAAAATTTCCACATTTCTATTGATGACCCTGTATAGCACTACTGTTTGTAAACACAAAACAGATTCTAGTGGCAAGAAAAGTCTTGGTATTAAATATCTGCTCATCATGGCATTCATAATCCACCATGGAATTCTGGGTTTTGATCTGGTAAGTTCTAAACTTGGCATGGATTACCCCAAATGGACACAGACTGGGGAAGAAGATTCCTTGCATGCATACAGGTAAGTATGTCCTTTTCCTGTAAGCACCAACCTCACAGAATGCAGTGCATTCACATGAGATAGGATAAGCACCTGTCCAGCTGGAAGGTGAGACTCAGATCAGACTCATCACACATAAGATGACCATGATTATATAGTCGTTGAGCAGTTCAGGGAAGATATTCACAACTCTTGTAATTAATCTGCCTTAGAATCTTTGAAAGGTGGATATAGAAATGGAAACAATGAGAAAATTACTCCATAACCTCTCCTAGGAGACCCAGGATCCTAATGCTGCTCCCATGAATGTGATGTACATCATACAGCACACAGGACACCTCAATGGGAGAAAGGGACACAAACTCCCCTTTTGGTACACTTTAGTCTGCTGTTCGTGGCACTCTCCTATGTCATATGCACTGCTGGGTTGTAGCTTTTGAGTTCAGATACGATTTTGCAGACAGCTGGTGAGTGGGTGGGTTTAACTCTTCCCAGTGTGGAGCCACAACATAACATCCCAGAAACGGGCACCTCTCCTCCTCCTCCAATCTACCCCTGAGGCAGATTGGATCACGTTTTACTTTTTCCATACACAGCACAGAGATTGCAATTGCCTAATTCAACATTGTGAGTCCTACCAGATAGCAAAGCACCCACAAATTAGGCATCCTGACTGTGATGTCTCCCTTGTGAGCCCCTCCTCCGAAGGGTAAGGAAGACAATGTCACTTCAATGTGCTACAGAACAGACTCAAAAACTGGAACGGCTGTCAGAAGGCACATTGTACACAGATCCTCCTACCAACTCCTACAAGAAAAGATTACCTTCTTTCAGCTAGAACAAAGGGCTATTAAGTGAGACAATGGGCCTAGCAGTATTGGTGAACCATCTGTCATCAAATGTTAAGACATTAGCAATACCTTTATTAAGCCAAACCAATAGAATCCCCAGATACCCTTACAATGGCATATAAACACAGACAAAAAGTGTCAACCCAATTTTTTCTTGTTTTAACTCCTTCTGATCAGTCTGCTCTGTTAAGTGCTGCATGCTGTAGCAATCCCAGAACATGCCAGAGCACCCAAATTTCACACAGTAATTCAAACTAACATTTTATATCACATTGCATGTTAAGTCCAACAGAATTTGGTCTGGTTACCATCCTGGTTTGATTTGATGGCAAGAAACCAGGAGATCAACGACAAAATATGCTTGTCCCTCTGGACCCAACTGTCCCAACTCCAAAGGTCAGCTATCCTGAATATCTCCATTAGTGTACCACAGCCCAAATGCCAAAGACTCCCTGCGTGTGCCTCTGCTAGTTGATAAGAAACAGGCAGCAAATTTAGGATATAAGAATAACCATATTAGACTAAGACACATGACAACATGAGAATAGCAGGCTGGCCCTGTGTGTGGGACCACTTATTAGCCTCCTTTGCCCGGTCTGATCACCCTGCTCAGGTGACATTTTAGTGCGTGAATGACAAAATTCCTGTTCTGATGTGTGGGTTGCACAGACCAGTCCAAGACAAGACAAGATAAGGAGCTAGAGAATTTCCTGGCTCTTCAGATTAAGCAGTTATACTCTATCTGGCTTATTTATACTTTCCAGTTTCCAGGCCAAAAGCCTGGTCTTAAAGCTTTACCAAGTAAACATTTTTGCTCCTTGAATCCTAAACTTCTGCAGTGCTGGCAGAGAGATGGGTTTAGGTTAAATACTGGAGATCTGAAGCATTTTCTTTTCCTAGAGGTAGGGAATCTATGTAAAGCAACACACCTGCCTGAAAGACTTACAAGTTCAGATTCAGTTTCCCTAGAGACTAGGGAATTTTTCCTTCCACAAGGGGGCTGATACCACCGATTGCCAAACTTTAGGAAGGATTTTCATCCAGCAGACTGAAAGGAGCATTCTCTACACATTGACTGCAAATGATGAAGAAAAGTGGATCGAAGTCTGTGCAGCTGGGGTGAGAGGACAAACTTGGCCTAAATGGACCTTGCTTTACTTCTATACCAGGTCACTAGAGATAGCTACTTGCCATCCACCTCGTCAGTACACATTCCTGTGTGAAATCTTTTGATGGTCCTAGATTAGAGTCTCTGTATCACTGCTCATCAACCCAGCAGGTGTTTCTGTTGAACATTTATCAGAGAAGACAAGAAATGAGTGAGATCTCACTTCTCAGAAGTTAGACCTTCAAGGGCTTGAGCATGCAGATTCACCATGTCTGTCTCATGGGTAATGGTCATGGCCAAGCATTACACCTGGCTGAATTAAGAAACACTTCTGATGAAGATGGAAACCACTAAGTCTCAGCTGGGTGGTAGTAACTGAGAGAAGCCAAGTGCAGTGGAAAGAAAAACAGATTAGCCATGGTTTGTACTTACCATTTGAAATAGCCTCAGAGAGTGCACACATGGTCAGGTTCTGCATACTGACAAGAAGAGCTGGAGTTTCTGTGCATCTCTTCCCTGAGCTGAGCAGCAGTGACTTCCACCTAATAGGCTTGAGGTGTGTTAAGGCAAAGACATTACAGGTTCACAGAAAGCAGGTTTCAGGGTTGTCAATCCAGATTCTCACACTGTCTGGAAATGTAAATTCAAAGACAGATATAGATCAGGTCAGTAAAACAGAACTGGACTACAAACCAGAGGGACAGTTACTGGTCATTGTCACCTGGAGAGAACAGAAACAATACGGAACTGTAAGCCATTTTGACTGCATGGCTAGACTATACAAAGTGACCAATAAGGAGACTGAATAGTTCTGACAGTAGCATGGATCATTGTGCGTGCAAAATAGATAATGTAACTCTTAGATGACCTGCTCTGGCCACCATAAAGTTGCATGATTTCTGTGGTACCTAGAAATTCAAAAGAAGAAGGCACTCTGCTCTGCAATTTTTTCCAGTGACTGGTCCTTTTAAAAGTTCCTACTAGGTTTTTGCAAGTGGGGTTGTCAAAAGCATTCAGCAATGTCCTCATTCTGCAGAAGAAGTGTTAATAGGACCATTGCTCCATGCCACAGGCTTGGGGAAGAATGGCTGGAAAGTTGCCTGTCAGAAAAGGATATTGGGTGGTCCTGATCAACAACTCATATCAGAATATGAGCCAACGTGTGCCGAGGTGGCCAAAGCAGCCAACATCATCCTGGCCAGTACCAGAAACAACATGGTCAACAACACTAGGGGGGTGATCATCCACCTGAGTTCAGCACTGGTGAGGCCACACCTTGAATACAGTGTTCAGTTTTGGGCCCCTTGCTACAAGAAGGACATTGAGGGACTGGAGCATGTCCAAAGAAGGGCAACGAAGCTGGGGAAGAATCAAGACAGCAAGTTTTATGAAGAGTGCTAAGGGAACTGAGGTCCTTTAGCCTGGGGAAAAGGAGGCTGAGGGGAGACCTTCTACTCTCTACAACTGCCTGAAGAAGGTGGTGCAAGTGAGGATTGGTGTGTTCTCCCATGTAACAAGCAATGGGACAAGAGGAAATGGCCTCAAGTTGTGACAGAAGTTTAGATTAGATAGTAAGAAAATATTATTCACAGAAAAAGTTGCCAAGCACTGAATCATGCTGCCTATGGAAGTGGTTAAATCTCAATCCCTGGAGGGATTTAAAAGACGCATAGTTGTGGTGCTAAGGGACAGTGCTGAGTTAACAGTTGGACTTGATGATCTTAAAGGTCTCTTCCAACATAAATGATTCTATGATATGCAACTGCTTTCAGTGAACACCTTACAAAAGTGTCCTGGTTTGAGTGAGAACTAATTCTGTTCAGTGATTCTAGTTTTCAGATCAATTCTTCTAACTCCCTGCACTGTCTGAAATTAATGATGTATTTTTGTAGACAGGGTCTGCTTCTGGCAGTGATAATGTTTGATGTCTAGAGTTACTACCAAGGACTGGTGTGTGAAGAAAGGCTCTTGCTGGTACTTGCTGTTGTACAGATCAAGTTCACTTCTACAGCTACCCCATTTGGGGGTACAGAAAGTCAAAGGCTGCACCTGCAGGGAAGAGTGGCCAGGATGGATGTCCTGAAACAGACCATTGAGGTATTCCATCCCAAAGACATCATATTCAGTATAAAGATGAGGAATCATGAGAGTCAAGTTCACTTTTTCAATGACTGGTATATGATGAGGGCTCTATTCATTGTGCCTTTGATCCTAATCCATATGTTCTTAAATCTACATCTTGAATCCAGTTCCTATCTGTTCCCCAGTGGCTGTCCACAGCATCAGTGGTGTCAGTGATGTAACTGCCATCAGGGCAGTTGGGTTAAATATTGGTTTTGTATATATTTGTAGATATCATTATTTTTTTCATTAAATCTGTTCTACTTTCCTTTTCTAATCGCTGTCTACCTTATTCCCTTTTTCTTCCCCTTTGAGGAGGGTGTGGGGTTAACAGACAGCACCTGATACAGGTCTAAGAGGCTGCCTTGACCCTAAACCTTGACAAAAAGTCAACAAGAAACTGCAATTTCTTACCAATGTAAAGGTCATTTAGCACTGGATACAGGCATTTTAGTTTGTCAAACAGGCCAGAATATTCTGTCCCAACATGCCCATCTCTTACCAATAAAAAACATTGTTGGTGTGACAAGATGTAACAGACAAACAGCTATACTCTGGCATTATTCTGTGGGAAAACCCCCTTAGACCCTTACTTTTTCAGGCCTAAAGTCATTCCTTCATCAATAAGATCAACAGAAACCTCTTCATTTTTCTTCCAACAGTTAAATTATTTATGAGCTTTGAAAATAATCCCACTGTCTTCTAACCCTAGTTTTGCATATATACATGTCTTTTTTCCATGTCAACCCCTATGAATTCTTCAATGAAAATATGCATTCATTAGAAAAACATTTCAGGGTATTTTTTTGTCTCCTCTTTATCTACTTGTTTGAATATGTTGTAAACTTGATTAATGTTACCTTCTAATCTCGTTTTTTTTCTAGAGAAAACACCTGGAGCTCTTTTAACCTGCCTCAAATAAAAAAAAATAAAACTTGAAAGCCAAACAACCCAAGTTACAATGTCAAACCTTCACAACCCTTTCCTCTCCCTGGCCATCTATTGCTCCTTCTCTAAGAGGGTGGACATATGGGTAAAACTTGTGTCAGTGAATCTACAGAGCCATGAGTTTCTGCCAAAGCCCCCTTCCTTATGCCCCCAAGTAATCCACTTAGTTTTTAGCCTCTCTCTGACTACGATAGTTTGGGGAGATTTATGACAGCAATTCTTCTGGTTCCTTTTACAATGTGCTTTCCACTCTTCTCATCTATCGCTCTGCCAACATGCATCATTTATTTAATACCAGTCAGTAGCTACATTAAAGCTTTTTTTTTTTTGCTTTTTTTTGTTTGTTTTTTTTTTGAGGACATTTCAACCTGTACCTGGAGACATTGTGCAGGTAAATAAAGTCTGAGCCAACAGTCTTGGACCTGCCTTTTCTGCCTCCATCCAAAGCTTTTCATGGGCATCAATCATCCTTGAACTAGAATTCTTCTCATTTTAATTATGCTAATATTACCATAATTTCATTCTCGTTAACAGCAATTGAGTTTCAATCTCTGCAGATGGTGGAGCTGGACAGTTACCAAGCCACATGCCATCCTGAGAGGAGTGTATGGACCAGTGCTTTGCCTATGTCAGTGTTTCTCATCACCACTTCTGGGCAGCACAACTTCACTTTACCCATTTGTGAATTGACATATGCCTTTGTCTCCTATTAGTTTTGACAATTAAAAAGGAGTTTTTTAAAAAATACAAAAGAGTGTACATTTCCAAACTAGCTCATTCTCATTAAAATACAACCTTGCCTCTTTGGTAATTTCAGGTCAAGTCTTCAGAGGAGATATGTTTTTCATATAAAGTGCAGCTCCCTCTTCATAAGGTATCATGCAGAGAAGACAAGGCACAAGTACCAGTTGCACCAGCAGAGGTTTCATCTTGATATTAGAAAGACTTTTTTTTTCATTGAGAAGAACCCAATCATTGGAACAACCTCCACAGGGATGTAGTAGAGTCCCCATCACTGGAGTTATTCAAGATGTGATTGGTCACATATTGGCTAGATAATCTCACCTAGGCTTTCTTTTCCTTGAAAAGTTGGACAAGGTGGTGTTTTGAATTCCCTTCCAGCACAGGATGTTCCATGATTCTATGGATCTACAATTGCTGCAGGTGTGCATGAGTATATGGGTATGTTAGATCTATGGGTATGTTGTTAGACACCAGTCCTCTGAGCTTCCCCAGGAAAATAGGTATAGAACCCAAAATACAGCAGTGTTGATGGGAAGGGATTTCTGTGGTGTTCTCATCCATCCTCCTGCTCAAAGGAGATCTGTCTTCTGGACATAAACCTTGTCATTCTTATGAAATAAAACTATCAAAAGCTGTATCAACAGATTTGCACAACCACAATTACAACTATGTGGAATTATAACTATGCTGCACCCAAAGCAGCTCTCCCCTCATCATTGTCCAACCTGATAGATCTATCAGGATTTACTGCATCTCCTTTCTGGACTGGGTTTCTTCTCAAGGAAAACCAAACTGGGTAGGAAAGGTGGTGAGAAGAAAAGTATTTACATAAATGTTGTACAGAGAGACAAGGACTTCAGCTCACATTGTTGGCCCACACAGTAGTTCCAGTTCCAGCCAGTGGAGAATCACAGAATCACAGAATCATTATGGTTCACTTTTCGTTCTCTAAACACCTCCAGGGATGGTGACTCCACCATCTCCCTGGGCAGCCTGTTCCAGTGCCTAACTACTCTCTCAGTGAAGAATTTCTTCCTAATATCCAATCTAAACCTCCCCTGACACAACTTGAGGCCATTTCCCCTCATCCTATCATTACTAATTGGAGAGAAGAGACCAATACCAACCTCTCTACAACCTCCTTTTAGGTAGTTGTAGAGGGCAATAAGGTTTCCTCTCAGTCTTCTCTTCTCTAGACTAAACAAGCCCAGTTCTCTCAGCCACTCACATAGGCCATGTTTTCCAGCCCTTTCAGCAGCTTTGTTGCCCTTCTCTGCACCCACTCCAGAACCTCAATGTCCTTCTTGTACTATGGTGACCAAAACTGGACACAGTACTCAATGTGCGGTCTCACAAGTGCCGAGTACAGGAGCACGATCACCTCCCTACTTCTGCTGGTCACACCGTTTCTGACACAGGCCAGGATGCCATTGGCCTTCTTGGCTACCTGGGCACACTGCTGGCTCATGTTCAGCCAGCTATCGACCAACACCCCCAGGTCCTTTTCCGCCAGGCAGCTTTCCAGACACTCCTCCCCAAGCCTGTAGTGTTGCTGGGGGTTGTGACCAAAGTGCATGACCCGGCACTTGGCTTTGTTAAACCTCATACAGTTGACCTCAGCCCATCACTCCAGCCTGTCCAGATCCTGTTGCAGAGCCTTCCTACCCTCAAGCAGATCGACACTTGTGCTTAATTTTGTGCCATCTGCAAATTTACTGAGGGTACATTTGAATCCCTCATCCAAGTCATTGATGACGATATTAAACAAGGCAGGTCCCAAAACTGAGCCCTGAGGGACACTGCTTATGACCGGTCGCCAACTGGAATTTACTCTGTTCACCACCAACCTCTGGGCTCGGCCATCCATCCAATTTCCAACCCAGCGAAGAGTCCTCCTATCTATGCCATGAGCTGCCAGCTTCTCCAGCAGAATGCTATGGGAAATGGTGTCAAATGCCTTACTGAAGTCCAGGTAGACAGCATCCACTGCCTTGTCCTCATCCACTAGACGGGTCAACTGATCATAGGAGGAGATCAGGTTGGTTAAACAGGACTTGTCTTTCATGAACCCATGTTGGCTGGGCCTGATCCTTCCGTTGTCCTGCACTTGCTGTGTGATCACCCCCAAGATAAACTGTTCCATAACCTTTCCTGGGACCAAGGTCAGGCTGACAGGCCTGTAGTTCCCTGGATCATCCTTCCTGCCCTT
>JANHGL010002182.1:23831-34286 GCA_024611195.1 Ceyx melanurus
TTTAAACAATGCTCTTGCCTCCCCCCGTCTTTGAACCCCCCCCACCACCCACCTCCCCCCCCCCCCCCCTTTCTCTCTTGCCCCCCCCCCCCCAACCTCTAGATCATAATGTAGTTGATTAGATCTTTCATCATCTTTATTGTTCTCCACCCGCAGATTAATAAAACAGCACTCTGGCTGTTTCTGGCTGACCACATTCCCTAATTTATCATAAAGGCTTCGCCTGAAATACTTCTTTGTGACGTGCAGGGAGAGTTGCAGTCCCTCCCAGCCAAGCATATCTGTGAGAGAGCGCAGCGCAATGGTCTGCAGTGATATTGCCCATATTCTCACCACACAGAGCAGAAGTTAACGCTCCACAACCAAGCTGCTAAAGTAAAATTACCAGAGATTGGTACCAAAGGCACGGAGGTGGAAAAATGGAGAGTTAACTCCAGCTCACTGGAGCACACTGCTTCATACCTGTACCATCTTTTAATACAACAGAATCTGCTTTTAAAGCACTCCAAATTTTCTTTTTTAAAGACAGTAATTACAAGGGTGACTTAACTTGGCCTCAGGGACTATCCTGAAAGAATTGGAAGACTTGATCCCTTAAAAGACAAGAAGCTGGAAGAATCATGAAACCAACAGTGGATTTATTTATTTTTTTCAATTTCTTCTTCTCTGCCCTCCTATGTCCTTCCCTTTCCCTTCCCAAACCATCTAAAACCTTCCCTTCCCAAACCTTCCTCTTCCCTTCCAACCCCCTTCCTTCTTTTCAGGGTACTAATTTAAACTCAGAAGAAATTCAAGGCTCAAATAACTTGTAGTCCAAAGGAGGATTTTAAACCACAAATTCAAAAACAATCCCCTCAAGGTCACATAGAGCTCTGTTGAACTAATTACATCATCCATTTACTTTAAGCACATGACATTCACTAGATTAAGATTAGTTCATCTTTGCAAGGCCAGTGTTATACTGGGGGTAGCTGACACCTACTCATTATTTTTCAAAGCAAAGTAGAAAAAAGTTTAAAACTTCTGTCAGCTAGGCATTTTCAAGGATTTTTTTTTTTTTCTGTTTGAAAATGAACAATATAAACTATTTAAAAAATAACAACAGATGAAAGAAAACCAAAAAGGTAACCAACTTTTTGTTACATAAAATTATGGAGAATTTCTACAGAAACTATAATAATGGAAACATGGATTGTTTTGGGCTGGAAGGGACCTTAAAGATCACCTTGTTCCAATGCCCCTGTCATAGCCAGGGACATCTTTCACCATAATGTTTTATAGTAAGATTTCATTTCATATAGAAGTATATTTTCTACTAAGAGATATTTTCAGGGGATACATTTCAGTCAGGACTGTCAGCTGTTACTCACCTTTTGATCACTGATTGGTGCCCTAGCTCACATCCCCAGTGCTAGAAGCCATGCAAAGATGTTGCAACAAACAATCTTTGGCTTACAGAGCTAGGGTCTCATTTTGGGAAGTCTGAGTGTAACAAGTAATGTGATGGAGGTGCAATAATGGGATCCCATGACTACAGTAGCCAACATGGAAGAAAAGCCCTAGGGTAGAGCACTGTTTGAAAACAAAGACCTGCCTCCCAGACAGTTATGCTGATTCCATGCAGGTAATTCAAAGATCTCTGGTTCAATCTTCTAAGGGATCTTGAGAAAAGATTGAACCAAGAAAGGGTCTCTGACCCTCTATGACAGTTCAGTGCCAGAGATGCAGATAAGGATGCAGCAGGAAACAGACAATGGAGGAGATGTGAGCTGCCTTCTCTTCCTCCCAGAAATATGTAAGTTGACCTGCACTTCTCCTTGGTAAAACAAAATACCCTTATCCCCTGTAATGCAAGGCCACGGAGAAGTGCCATGATTGCTTATCGGAAAAAGGTGAATGTATTTCCCTATGAGCTGAGAACAAGCTAAAAAGCCCAGAGATGTCAGTCCCTTCCAAGAAAATACATTTTTCCAATTCTGACATCCAAAATATTTCCTCACTTGGATCAGTTTCTGCTGATACAGTTATACATTCCTTTCCCCTCTCTTTCATTTTTCCTCTATCTATGCCTCCTTCATCTTAACCACCCAAAGCAAGATTTTCTGTGAAATGAAGAACCAAGACTGATTTCCTATGACTCAAGGCAAAGTTTGTGTGCTTTTGTGTATGTGTCTTGCATTGTTTTATGGGAATTCTACATTTACCATAACCAGCAGGTCCATTAGCAGGAGGAGCCAAGGTACAATACTTGTGAACATGAGCAGCAGTTTAAAGGACACTTTTCTTCCATGAAGAAGCCTATCTTCATACAACATGCAGGACCTTAATGACCTTGAGATTTCCTTCTCCTCTACCTAAAACTTATTCAAGGAAGTTAAAAAAAAAAACATGGCAGAGGCCCCAAGGAGAAGACCAGCACACACAGTACACAGTGCTGGTGACACACATCCCCTTCTGTCTGCCTGACAGTCAATTCATGTATCCTACCTGGCTGTCTTCAGACCCAAGTTATCTTATATACGCCATCAGCCTCACCTCTTTCTCCCTCCCCCTTTTACCCCTCCAAAAGACAACCGAGACAGGAAACAGCAGTTAAAAATGTTATCAGGAGGCAGTTTCTGGAACAGTAAAAAGTCCCTCATGAACAAGTGATACTCTGCCCAACCAAGACCAAAGGAAAACCTGACTAAGTCAGACTGCAATGAACAAAATGCAGCTTTGCTGAGCTTCCCCAGGCCAGAGAGGGCATGGGTCTAATTTGCAGCTCACATCCCAGTTCTGAAGTGACAGATGCTGCCTGGAACTGAAGAAGAAATGATGATGCAGGGTCATTTCCTTCGAGATGCCATTCTGTCACCATGGAGGCAGACAGTGTGCTCTCAACAAGTTTATCTGCAAAGTAACATGAAAATTCCTCACAGCAGGAAGATTTGACAGGACGTGCCTAACACAGCTTTATAAAAAGGTTTCTTCAAATGCTTCCAAATCCCAAGCATCTTTTTTTTTTATCATCCTTTTCAATATCCTTCTTTTTCTAGCTTTTTCTTTTTTCTAACACTTCCACAAGGCACGTTTATCAACATCAAAGCACGTTCTCATGTAGCTCATTTTTTGCCTCTGAATACACTCTTGCAAATTCCATACCTACTAGTACTTTCCACACCCAGTGACTTCACCAGGAACAAAGCTTCTCATTGTGAATGAAACCTCCTTCAGAGTCTGGGCAGTATTGACTTTCTAATGTCTTGGTCTAAGGACCAAGATCCTTTACACCTAGGTGAATTCCTCTAAGACAGAGAATTTGGTTTTGATACTTCTGCAGACTCTGCTGTACTTGGGTTAAATTTTGAAGATTGTCTCCTCTGTACATTTTTCCTCCCTTCTTAACAAAACCAGAGGTGTACACCAGATTATATTTATAGACTGCTTTCAGGATGCTCACCCCAGAAAAGCAAGTGCTGTTATCACCAGAGGGATGCCTAAGGGTTTGTGCTATAGCCACCACACTGGCCTATAGACAGCCTGGGCTTAGTCGTCACTGCAAGCAATGGTCAAGTCCTTCCAGAACAGTTTAATGATTGAACACAGGACACCCAGCCTATCCACACACCAGGGCATGGCTGAGTGTGTGATGGTGTTGTTTTCTTCCCATGTGGTCCTTATGTTTCCTTGGGTGTCAGTTACTCTAGAAATATGTGTCTACACAGCTAATGTGTGAACCTAGGTCCAAGGACAGGTCTAAGCTCTAGTCCCATGCCCTCAAAGTGGAATACCTGTTATTACTCTTCCTCTCTCTGATTTTTACCATTTTAAGGAAGACCTCAGCCATGCCCCATCAAGCATTAAAGTTTTTACATCTCATAGGTAAGAAGATTTTTGAAGCCTATAACTGAACTGCAATTGGAAATTGCTTCCTAAAGGCCTTTTTTCCTAGAGTGCTGCTATAATTTAAAACATAAAAGCAAGACTTAGAGGATTTTTTTCACTGTCTTTAAAATTCAAACCTAGATCCCAACTGGATGGTAAGATGGCCTGCATCCTCAAACCCTTCTCCTCTGTCCTACTTACACATTACTTGTTTTTGTCACTCTAGTGTCTCCATCCCAGGAAAGATTTTCTGATATCGTCACCCAGCAGAGTGAGGAGGTCTCCTTAGCACTGGTACGGCTGTGGGAACAGGCTGGGTATAGAAACAACCTCTTTAAACCATTTGGCAAATTCCAGTTGGAAACTGGATATGGGAAAGATGGAAAATGAGTTAAAGGATGTATATTCACTTTCCTCAGTATGTAAAGGGCTCTGTGTGTTGGGGTGGCAATGGGAGGAGAGAAGGTGAAAGGGGAGTTGGAACTGTGAAGTTTGAAGGTGAAAAAAGTCTTTATATCAGGATTAGTGGAGTCCTGGGGCCTTCAGAAATAGTTAAAATTCCCTTTTTTGAGTAATAGAGAAGTAGTTTGCATTGATCTTAAGAATTTGCTTATAGTTTTCCCTGGAGTTCAATGTACTGGGGAGTGCAAAGCTGACACAGCTCAAAAGTTTTATGAACCTCAGGTAACAGCGTGAAAGGAAATTTTAATAAATATTACATTTATTTAAATTTAATTTTTTTTTTTCCTTGTTAATAATAAAAGCCAACCTTGGTCTTCTGGGCTTTTCTCATATGCCTACTTAATACAGCAGCCGAATCGTGGAATTATTTATATTTTAACTTCGTTTTCAGTAAATCGTCAATCATTCACCTTTCAAAAGCATTAAATTCAGAGATGAACAGCAGGGGAGAGGAAGCCTGAAAAATAAATATTGACTTTCAGGGGTTTGTTTTGGGTTTTTTAAAACACAGGGTTAGAAATAGAAGCTGTTGTGGGTGATGAGTAAAAGCACAGAAAAAGGAAAAGACATTTGTGCCTATAGATTTATTCTCCTCTTAGACCTGCAGTTCTATTTCTGCTTCATTTGCAGGAAGCTACAGCAGTACCAATGGTTAGTGGCCTTTGTTGGCTTAAAGAGGTTCTTGGCTGAAAATCAGGGGTATGTTCACTACTGTGTGAATAGTCTTCTCCTTGGAGGATCCCTACTGCTAGCCATGAATACTGGTATTGTGAGGATTAGGTGAGATCACAAGGAAAACACAAGTAAAAAAAGTCATGATAGAGTTAAGTAATCCATAAGGTTTGTCATACAATTGCCCTTCTGCTATGCAAAAATTATGAAGATTCTTCCTTTTACATTTCAGCAGCCCAACCAATGTCTAAAGATGATGGACTCTTGCTGCTGGTCTCTCCTGTTCTCTGGGACAGGACTACAGTTATCCAGCTGTCCCCTGGGTGCTCTAGAAGCCTTCTGTAGGCTTCTTGCTTTCCTCTTCAATACCCAAATAACATCTACAACATCCACCCTCTGCAACAATCCCCCCTGTTTCTCCACCTCTGAAAGCCAAGCCTAAGCAGGCTTTTAAGAGGCAGCAAGGGAAGCTGTCCACAGCCTGACAGCTACATGGAGAGCAGGAAAATGACATATATCACATGTTATGCTCATGATCACTTCAAGGATTACTCTAGTCAGAGCTAAAGACTAGAGCAGAAGAGCCCAGTCTGCTGTTTTGGACATCAGAGGTCACAATATCACAGTGAGTCACCTGACATGTTGGGTTCAACAACAACTACACAGTCTTGATTAAAAGGTATCAGGAAATTAAATACGTACCAAGACCTTTATAAATTTAGTCCCAGAGACCAACAAAACAAGCACCAGAGTTACAGTTCACATCTGTGTTCATCTTGCAGTCACTGGTCTGTCTCATGTATTTCTTTCTCCTTTAGATTTGAGTCTTTTTATAGCAGGTGCATATACACAGCAAGTCACCACTTGAGCTTGTTGATGAGCTGAACTAATTGTTTTCTTGGAAGCATTTTCTCCAGCCTACATTTTTGTGGCCTTCTAAATCCTCTCCAAGTTCTCACTGTGCCTGACAAATCACAGGTCTGGAGATGGGTTTCTGTTATCTGTCCCAAAATGTCTCATACTGAGCTAAAATTAGTCCTACCCTTTTAAGAGTCTTCTTCAAGGTGGCATTAGTTGATCCCAGCATAATACTGAAAATATAGGTCTGGTAAAGGACCTTCCTTTAAAACCTGTCAATCTGCTTTGGAGTCATTGTTTTCCAGTGGAGCTCCCACACATCACTGCACAGCAGTGGCTGGCCATCTAGAAAGTAGGTTTGCAGAGAGGGACCTGATGGACACCAAGTTTACCATGAGCCAGCAACATACATTTGTCACAAACAGGCCAACAGCCTCCTGGACTGCATTAGACAGATCATAGCCAGCAAGTGGAGGGAGGAGAGCCCTCTCCTTTATTCAGTGCTGGTGAGACACATTCAAAGTACTGTGTCCAGTTCTGGGCTCCCCAGTAAAAGCTAGTACAGGACATATTGGAGCAAGTCCAGCAAAGGGCTACAAAGACAATGAATGAACTGGAGCATCTGGCATGTGAGGGAAGACTGAAAACTGTGTCTGGCCATCATGTTGAAGGAAGGCTCAGGGATCTTATCAATATGTTGATATGGTGAAGAAGTAAAGAAGACAGATACAGACTCATCTCAGTGGTGTCAGTGAAAGGACAAGAAGGACAAACTGAAATACAGAAAATTCCATTGAAATACAAGAAAAAGCTTTTTTTTACTTCAAGGGTGCTAAAACACTGCATCACGTTGCCCAGAGAGGTTGTAGAGTCTCCACCCTGGTTAACCCTATTTTGAGAAGAAGAAGTTTGAGTAGGTGGTCTCCAGAGATTACCTCCAGATTCAGCAGCTCTGTGATTCTGCTTTTCACCACTCCATAGCTTCAACCTGACTCCTAATTTGACACTGTGCAAATATATGCTCTCTGTTCTCTGACTACTAAAGGACCCAGAGTCCTTTCCACACATTCTCAAGCCATATTAAGTACTCCTTCAAACCTTAGGTTATCTGTGCATTTTAGCCAGAAACACTGGTTTTATTTATTTCCAGACCTAAAAATCTAAGCTATGTCTGCCTTCTCAGGAACGCCACAAAAAAGTGCTCATTAAACAGAATTCCTTCTCATAATTTTTGTCCAAGATCTGTCAATCACCTACTGCTTAATCTACTGAATAATAACACGTAAAAACCCCATAGATTTCCAGTCCATATAATCCCTATGTCCTTTTCCTATCCATTAACAACAACAAATGCATAAGAAATGACTGCAAGAACTGTGACCTCCACTCACCTCCCACATATTCTTCAGGTTACTGACAGCTGGAGGTTTATGAGTTCTTTCAGCAATGGCAACATCCAGACCACTGTGGCCAGCAGTGGACCTGAATTAGTTTACTACTTTTAAACCTGCTTGCACTTTAGTTGTTTACTGTCACAATAGATTCTCTAACAGGACTGTATGTCCTGAGGAAAACCGCATCCTATATTTTGTTTCAAACTTGTGTGATATTTTCAATGGATCTCTCTCCTCTCCCCTCCTCTCATGGTATGGGAAGCAGGGAGTTATCTTGCCTTCTTCATGTAATCTTTAGATTTCTTCCATTCAGACCACCTTGCTGAGACTTGTCAATCACCTTGTGATAGACTTGTTCCCAGGGAAGACACTCTGTCCTTCCCACTACTTCCTTAGAGCTGATGTTAGACTTCTGCAGGTAGACAAGCAGGGCTTTGTCCTTTGTAGCCCAGGCTGCCACCCAGCATCATTGCCTCTCCAGCTCCAGCTGGGCTGAAACCACCTCTCTGAGTTGCATACAGTTAGGACAACATGTTTCCTTTGGAAATGGGACAAGTAATCTGTCTGGTTCACAAAGAAACAAGCTCTGGAGCCCTTACAAGTTTCTGCCCTTTTCAAAAAGACATTCTCTTTCCCTGCTGCCCTCCCCAGCCAGGCAGCAGCTCACCATGTGAGCAAGAAAATGAAAGGAGAAACAAAAATTAAACAGAGGTTAAAGGAATAGAAGAAAAACTGATGACCCCCCTGGAGTCAAGGGCCAAGCGTCGTGAACAGTAGGAGGCCCTGGAAGCCAGTTCACTCATGCGCACTGCCCTTGCTGCCTTCCAGTTCCCAGGAGGGGGCCTAATAAATTTTACAAAAGAGCAAAGAGCTGAAAAATGCTCATATTTAAAAATATATTGAAGGAATTTGCATGTTGTTCCCTTTTGTGTGGGGATGGCGTTTATACACCCAGCATTTCATCAGCACCACATCTCATAGCACTTTACATAGCAATTAATTACACACTGGTAGTGGAGTGAATGTCTACAGGCAACCTCATCAGCCATTATCCACTCAACAACATCCAGCATACAGCTGTGAACATTCGCATTAGCAGAAAGTCGTCTTGGCTGCCATTAGCAGGGCGCGGCAATGTCAGGGAGGATGCTAGGGGTCGGATCACCCTCTGCTCCTTCCCAAAAAGCCTTTAACAGCTACCGTCACAGCTTTCACAGTCAGGCTTGTGACTCTCTCCTCATTTCACCCCAGCATTGGACCCATGAGATGTCATCAGCTTACAGCACCCTGCAGACCAGAGCCTGCACCATAATGCTGTCTTGTCCTGTAACAGGGGAAACACCCTTGGATGGGAGACTTCTGAGACAGCAAGCAGAAGTGCAAAAACTAAACTGTACAAGTGATAGCTTTATGATATGAACTTTTTCCAGAGCCTGTGCAAGTTTGTATTTCATGTCCTTGGCATAGCTAGCCACAGTATTGCCCCTGTGGCCCAGGATTTCTTACAGCACTCCCCAGATCTTTCCATAAATCATCCTGGAAAGACATTTCACATCTGAGTGACCAGCTTCTGACAACTTCCATAGCCCTAAACTATTGTGAAGTACTTCATAATGTCAGATTCTCTCCTGAATCCCTTCTTGCTTCTGCTTAGCTCATGGCAAAACTTCATGCCATGGCAAAACTATACATGTGAAAACCAACAGGAGACCAGAGGAAACCTGTTAGCAATGGTCAGTGGGAAGAACCCCAGAAGTGCACTGACCTTCAGATGGGACCTGAGGAGAAGAGACCAGTGAGAAGCACTCACAAACAACCTGGAATTATTCTTGTTAGAGCCACAACATAAACTCCCAGGCTACATCTGTACCATCAGAATGAACAGTTGCTAAAATGTCCCTGGATATTAGAACTTGATCTCCTGCATTGTAAGTTGTTAAAACACTACTTGGCACGATTTCGGCACAATCTAACTAGCATTTTCCCAAACGATGCCTAGACACAGCCTGGGAATTAACACAGACTAGTGCCTATTCTCACTAGGCAATTTGTATTCAACCCCCCTTTTTTTCAGAGGGTGAGAGAATTTAATAGTACAGATGCAGGATATCCTGTGCCAGCTGGCCTCTGCGCAAGAGTGAGACCCAGCTACAGTTAATTTATAGGTATAGATGCAGCCTCAGCGTCCTGGACAACATCCAGCTGATGATTACATCCTACTCCTTTCAATTCCACCAACCTGAAATACAAAACAAAGCCACAATATTTCTAATCTTTAATTGCTGCTGTGTACTTTTGAAATGTTTCTGTCTTTTGATCCTGGATAAGGTGATATTTGAATTTCTGAAAGTTAAGGACTTTATGAAGGTTTTGGGGTTCCTTTGAACATCCACAGGAGATATAATTGCAGAACAAACCACTTGGGTCCTTTTTGATTCTATCCTGGTCTTATTTCACAAGTGCTAAATTATTCAAAATAATACTTCATCTTGCAAGACTGGAATGTTGTGGAATCACAGATTGGTTTCAGTCAGAAGAGACCTTAAATATCATCTAGTTTCAACCCCATTCCATGGACAGGGACACCTTCCACTAGACCAGGTTGCTCAAAGACCCATCCAGTCTGGCCTTGAACACTTGCAGGGATGGGGCATTCACAATCTCTCTCAGAAACCTGTTTCAGTGTCTCGCCACCCTCACAGTGGAGAACTTCTTCAGTTTGTTCAGAACACTTGAGAAATTGACATCACAGCTGGTTGGTCTCAGAGGCAGACTGGGCAATCAGCAGGTTTTTTTGCTGTCCAGGTAAGTTTCCGTAGCTGGGGAGCCCCCAGGTGCTGCTACCGCAGTGGCTTCTCTTGTGAGGGAGGCGGGGACAGGAGGGGATGGATCCGCACTCACCGTGGGCAATTTAAACACCTCAGGACTGTTTAAAGCTCAAGCAGAAAGACAGGTGAGTTGTCCAGGTGTGTGCCCTTACCATGTAAAGTCAGTTACTTCGAGAGGTCTAGCCATGGTTGCAACCCAGGCAAAGGCTGTAGCTAGGAAAACCGTGGGCACCCAGACTGAGGTCCCACGCAAGCATGTGGGTGTCCAGACACCTGGCTGTGGAGAATGCGGGAGCCGGCTCTTGTAATGGAGGGTGTTGGAGATGACACCTGTGTCAGATGTGAACAGGTGAATGATCTGCTCAGCATGGTGG
>JANHGL010002182.1:39224-50919 GCA_024611195.1 Ceyx melanurus
GGGAGGGAGGGAGGGGGGGAATGAGGAAGGTAAGTAGAGAGGGAGGGAGGTAAAGCGAAGATAAATTAAATTTTGGGGGGGAATATTTATACAAAATTACTTTCTTTTCCTTGCAGCCTGTACAAAGAGTGGATGCTAACAAACTCATCCCACTGTTGGCTCCAGGTAGTGGTACTAGTGAAAGCTTCCATCTCCTACTGTGCATATTCAAGACAAGGAGGATCTATAAGCCCAGATAGTCCCATATCTGCCATGCTGATAGAAAGCTTGCTGTCTTCATAGCTGCCTTCACTGGACTAGACTCATGAATTCCTTGTTCAATACCAGGTGATGATGTTGTGGAAGTACATTCCCTCTTGCTTAGTTATTGTTGAAGATAGCTTTGGCCGGTGATTTATGCTGCTACTGAAACTATAACAAAAGTCTCTCCTCATAAGGCTAGAGCAATGCTAAACACTGCTCAGACTCAGATTCTTTCACATCAGCCAGATGAAAGTTTATGGCCAGTCACCAAAATTGAAAGGAGCAAAACCAACAGACGGGGCTGTACTTATTATACACAACCTCCGCACTTCATCTCACTCTACCAAGAACTTTCTCTTCATTCCTACTAATGAGCCATTGCTAGTAACTCACCGCAGTCCGAACACCTGACATGGTTTTATCCTCCTTGTGTTCAACCCCTTACCCCCGTAGCACCAATCCCAACTGTTATATCCCCTCTAACCAAATTAATTCCATCTTGATTCTCCCTGGTGTGTTTTCCCCTCCCCAAACCTTTGTATTTCATCTTCTCTCTAAACCAGCTCTTGCAGCTTTCCCCAGTTTAGCCTCCTCCACTCATTTCATTAACATGCTGTTTACTTCTGCTTGTAGATCATTAGCAACAATATTAAACAACTGGCAATTTGCCCAGGAGGTTGCTATCTCTGGGGTTGATTACTTGTTTTATTTTCCCTCCCTGAGAGAGCAGCAAAAACAGCAGAGATGGGTGGACGTGGAAAGCCCTGAGCTGTGAGCAGAGATGAGAGAGGTGGCTTGTTTGCATTTATGAGTAAGTCTCCCTCTCTTTGTCTCTGAACTCCTCACTCGAATCCTTCTCTCATAGACATACTTCTGACACCTTTTTATGGACCTTTCACTTGAAATAAGCCCTTGACACCCCATAAGACCCTTAAAATCTCTTAGTTTGGAGTCAATAAGCCTATATCTAGGACTGAATTTTGCAGTCTCTTTCCAAGCTCTTTGTATCCCAAATGCCTCTTGCTTTCCATCTGAAACATGAGCCAACAAACTTACTTATTTCAACCTACCATCTAAGCTGCTCTGGCTCAAGGATTTAACTCCTTGCAGGAAAACCTCCCTCCTTTACTCTGACTCTTGGAGTTTTCATAATCTTCTCTCAGGTAAATTCCTTCAAGAATCTTTGCAGAGATGCTGGAAAAGTTTACATTCAATGAGGTTCTTTTAAGTAACCCAGACTGAGTCTGAAATGAACCCAAGGTGATCAGTGGAGGGAGGATGAAGCTCAGACAATGATGAGGGGACTTGGTACCTTCTAGTGTCTCTTCTGTTGTGAACAGAGCAGAGAAATGGCTGCAAATTTTCATTAATCATTCATCCCTTTTCTTTCAAATATGTTTGGGTTTTTATTTGATTTTGGGGTTTTTTTAAGCAAGGAAAAGCTGGAGGGAAGGAGGGGTGAAGAAATATTTACACATTCAATATCTGGCAAAAATATTAACAGAAAAGTCACTGGAAAACTTTAAATCAGATTATTTTGACCATTTCTGATTATGATATTTCTAGTGCTACCACACTGGTTCTTTAGGCTGTTGGCACACCTAGGCCAAAACTATTATTCACATAAGACTTGCAGGGACCTGCTGCGGAACCCATTTATCCCACTGTAATTATTTTCGGTGATAATCCTGAACCATTTTCAGAACATGGTCTTTCTTTACTCTTTACAAAAGGAGGCTGACAGACATCATCACAAGAGATGGAACACTACACCTAGTTTTTCACTCAACTCAAGATCAGTTTAAACCAGACTCTTTCCTAGCATAGACTTTTCTCCTTCCCTCTGCCCACAAAGGTACTTACGGCGAACAACTGGATCCTCTTTTGGCACCCTGTTGACTTGGTTAAGCAAGTCAAACTTTTCAGACCCTCTCTACCTGAAGCACTGTGACTCTCCTCATAAACCACAGTTATGCAGATTGTGCCTTTAGGAACTGATGCCTCATTTGCCAGTTTGCATCTGCTTCAATATGTCCCTTTTCTGTTCAGGTAACTTTACCCCCATGTATTGTAATTTCAAACGTGCTTGGCAGTGTTTTTTGCTCAAAGGCCTTCCATCAAAGTCCACTCATGTACGGCACAGACCTTTTTTTTGCAGTGCTTTTGACATCATTTATGATTTCTCTTTTCCTCTACATTGCTGCCAACCTACCCAACATCTTCTGGACAAAAGCACCATGAACTATTCTGGATGTGTGCTCCTGTGTTCATCACTCTGCGGACACAGACTGCTGCATCCACACTTTTGACAGTTTATGGGTGAGCTGTATGACAGATAGAAGTTTTTGTTCTTCCTGTCCACCCTTAGGCACCTAATGTCATAATGTGGCTTTTTATCTCTGTTTCCCTGCCCACTTGTATTATTCCCAAGATGAACATCAAGCTGTAATTCCCTGCTTGTCTTTCCAACCTCCCCAAACCCTTATGTTTTATTTTCTCTGTTCAAACCAGACCCTCTAGCTCCTCCCAGTTTAGCTTCACCTACACATTTCATTAACATGATGTTTACTTCCATTTCTAGATGATTAGCAAAGATATTAAAAGACTGGCAACCTGCCCAGAGAGGCCATTACTTTTGGGGTTGATGACTTGTTTTATATTTCTCTCAAAGTAGCGAAAGCAGCAGAGATGGACATGTCTGGAAGTTGTGGGGAGAAAGATCCAGAAGCTCCACATATCTACATCTTCACATTTTCAGTTCACCAGTACCTTGATGCTTTCACCCCACTGAAATGCAGAGCCACCATGTGCTCTGGAAAAGCCCCAAGCAGTGGCCTGTTAAGTGGAGACAAGCAGAAACGAAGAACAAAATTGGGAGAGAGTGCTACTCTTCATCAGGGCTTTCTCAGATCCCCAGAACTGAGAGAAAAGGAGGGTGGCAACTAAAGAAAAGCATGAAGGACATGCTCTGGCAAAAGCACACTCTGCTCTTATCACCTGGAACAGGTGGGGAGTGATGCAACAGCATGACATTTGTAAAAAGAGTAAAACTTCACATTTCCTCCTGGACATACATAATGATGGCAGATTTTCACAGGCTGTGATCAGGAAGGATATTTTAATGCTGACTGAGATCACATTGGTTCTTTTGAGAACATATCAACCAAGAACCAAGGTCTACCAAAGAACTGGAGGGATAGGTGAAAATCCCTTAATAAAGCCTCTTAGCCTTCACAAGTCCAAGTTTCAGCAGGACCAAGAGCTGTCACAGCCATACTGGAGGGTATGGTTCTACCAAACACCCTGATGGGTTCTAGGACAAACATGAGAACTGACACCTTGACGTCTTCCAAACTGCAACCAGGGATCTATGCTTTCTGGCCACCACATCTCCAGAGGGAAAAAGATCCACATTTTCCCTGGAAAACATCACCTAGCCAAAGCAACACCCAGCACAGAAAACCCTCTAGAGGACAACTTACAACCGGACAACCTATTTCTTGATTGTAAGCTCCCCTGATTCAATGGCCTTTGGAGCCTCTCAACCTTCAAGATTAGTCTGGATTGTCACTAGAGTGTCTCAGAGAAATGATTTTGATCCGCAGCTCTGAGTACAAGAGTGGTTCCAGGCCAAAGCTCTTCCACACATGAGGAGTCTTATTTCCACGAGCCAGGCTGCTTCAATGCAAGGAAGATGCTGGTCACCCTTCCAGAAAAACACTCTCTTTGGGGGCTTTTAGACATACAGATCTTACCTGCTTTTTACACTCCTTTAAAGAATGAGATGCAAAGTGATCTCTTCCCCGATGAATAAAATCACTGAATTGAGAAAGGAAATGTACCAGGTGGCTCTCACTCTTTCCCACCTTTAAAGAAAAAAAAAAAAAAAAAGAAAAAAAGAAAAAAGAAAGAAAAAAAGGCTTTGAGCTGTTTTTCAAAGGCTGTCTGATTTGCTTTGAATAATATAAAATGATGATGGAGGGAAAAAAGAGAATATTAAACTCAAGGCTGTAAAAGCTGTGTGCTCAGCCTCAGCCACTGGAAAAGCTCCACATACACTTTTCATAAAATAACCACAATGATCCTTTCTTTTCTCTGTACCAGCTGGGGGATCAGCAGCAATGCAGAGCTGGGTCCAAACACAGCATGAATAACTAAAGCCAGGGTGCTTCTTCCCAGGAGATGTTTCCTCTTCCAATTACATCCAAGTGCCCCACACCTGGTTGTGGGTTTCTCCACCAGCCTCCCCAAGTGTGGACCCTTCCTGGGGCAGAGGTTCTATTGATGAGAGGCCAGATGCAGAGAGGAGGGAGAGACACACAGAAAGAAGGGGAAAATGAATGAAAAAGTATTTTCTTCTAATCTCCCCGGAGAAAATTAGTGCAAAACAGGAAGGAGCTGATTGCTGTCAAGGTCTGCCAGAACCCAGATAGCCGGTTGCAGTCCCCAGGCACAGATGTGATAATAGCCAACAAGCTAAAATCATTAACAGTAACGATTGCTTCTGAAAAGACCCCAACACCTTGGAGGAAAAACCAGTGACAAGAGAGGAACTGAAAAAATAGAAAGGGAACAGAACAATTGTAATTTCCTGGTAGTGTTTCTGTTTTCCATAACCCTCTGATCCCAGTAAATACTGCCTCACCCAGTTATGGCCAGGTACATCTTTTACCAGCTGGGCTCCTATGAGAACTTATTCTCCCTTAATTTGTTAGTGGGAGAGCAGAGGGAATGAGGGTTTTCTGGAAAGGGAAGTATATTTTGAAAACAGCCATCACCTTTAGCTGCCTCTTAAGGATGCTGATTAGAAAAAAAAAAAAAAGACATCTTCTAGTTTGTGTGACATGTGACACAGAGGGAGAGATAAAACTATTTTCTCCAGCAGATTTTTAAGATTTCATTGGAGGCCCTGTAGGTGGTCCAGATCTGCATGCCTGAAGAGTATGGGAGCTCAAAACTCAGTGTATCTCCTTTCATCAACCCTGACCTCCACCACCCAGAGAGCGGTGGGTGTCATTTACATTAACATTCGTAGGTCCAAGCTAGGACATCCAGATCATATGGGTGCACAAACATGACAGGTAAAAAGACAGTTGAAGGGCTGGGCTTAGAGTATCACAATGATGCGTTGTGTTCTTCATGGAAGCTGGTGATAAATGGGGTATTGCAGTGGTCTATTCTGGGACCCATCCTGATGTACCCAATTGATGTAACAATCTGCAAAAGCTAAAAAAAAAAAAAAAAAAAAAAATCCTTCTTTCTTTTTTCTTATTCTTCTCTCAAAGCAAACTCCATGTGAGCAACCTTCAGTCAATCAACTGCTTCTATGAGGAAAAGAACATTAGCTTTTAAAAGCAAAACCAACAGGCTTTTCTTTCAGTTTAACTTGTGAGAACATTTACCTGGCACCGAGGTATGGGATTTCATGCTTTACCTTGATACAGTCCCATGTATGAAGTGGCTGTATCCCCATGCAGAGATAGATGTGCCTGGTGATGGGAAGAGAGAAAATAACAAGGCTGCTCCTAAAGCATATATGCCCAGAGTACACTCGGCACAAGCCAGTGCTGATGGCAGGGAGAGAGGAGTGAGTACATTCACCCTAAATATTCCCAGTATAAGTCAAGGTTACATTTACTATGCTCTCTTTGGACCCATTTCACTTTTGGCAAACAACAGTTCTCTGCAAAGTTGCGGCCAGCATTCAGGAAAGAGCAACAAAGTGGAGCACCAGGAGCTTTTTGCACTCGCCAGTGAGCCCATTGCTAAGCTGCTTTGTGCAAAGGTTGTAGAAATCACATTCCACACTGACACTCACCTTCTCAGGCTGCTGGCGGGGAGGACTGGATTCCTTTCCAAGGATTGTCAGGACTCAGAAAAGCATTTAGTAAAGCCACACTGAACCTTTTTGGATGCATTTGGAACTTGCAAAATGGGGAACCCTTCTTCCAAAATTAATTCCTGGCTTTGGATTTGTCTGATGTAAAGAAATTAATTTTCCAGCTCAGGAAACTCTTTGCTGTTCCTTTAGTGAGGGGATAGGAAAGGTTCTCAGTCTCCCTGCCCAAGAAGAGCAAAAATATAAATTCTCAGGCTGCTCCTTAGAGGTTTTCTTCTGCAGTTTGTCTGACTCATAGAACATCTCCAGATGTCATTCAATCCCAGGCTTAGTCTTATGCTAGAAGAACACCATAACAGTAGCAACAACAAAGACTGAGAGCCATGTGATGTGGTAACAGAGAAAACAGGCAATGACCTGTGGGATTTGTTCTAGCTCCTCCACAACCTGCTAAATGACCTTTGTACATAACACTGAATGACCTCTGTCCCTAGCACCTCCAGCCCCTCACAGTGAAGCATACCCCACTCAGGGTTTTCAGAGACCCTGGTAACCCCGATAATGCATATGCTCCCCAGTGCCCTTGGTGCAGCCCAATTCAAGTGCCCTAGTTCTCCAAAGAACCACAAAGGCCTACTGGAAGGTTTAGACCATGGGTGGAGCTTGAGCTCCAAGCCACAGGATGTTCCTCAGAGACTCCACACATACTCAAACTCATGAACTTAACCACTTTGTTTGGATATTAGGGCCATCCTACATAAATACACACTGGCACAATGCTTGAAGAAAAATCTTATGAACCTCTCTTAACTCCCAGTACACTCTGGACCCCTGTGCCCCACAAAAACAAGTTGCCCAGTTCTCCTCTTAAAAAATGTGCCCATGAATACTTTACAGGTTGTCTTCAAGATGCTGAGAGTCATTCATGAGTCAGATTCCCATTTTGAAGAAAATATAAAGGGAGAAAGAAAAAGTAAAGAGAAAACTTACTGTATCTTGAAATGGGAACCAAATGTTTGGGAAATTCCACACCAGCTCCATTCAGAAATCTTGGCAAGGCTTCAGACATCAGTCTTCACAGACAGTTAGCTGATGGTGGAGATAAGAATAAGAAACTGTCAGAAGTGTATACAGTGCACACATGACCCTGATATCTAAGTAGAGAAATTACTTTCAAAAATAAACTTATCCCAGTGTTACAAAAAGTTGATTAAACTTTAAAACCAAACAATTGAAAACTTAACAAGAGACCCAAATCAAAGTGATATGGGACAAAGGTTGGTCAGAACAGCAAATATTTTGGGGCTACAATTTCCAGTTTATCTTTTCTATTGAGATCTCCAATCCTTTATGAAAGAAATACCATTTTGATATTTTTAAAAGTTTTTCTGGACATTTGCTCAATCCTTGAAAGCTCCACAGCTTCACTGTGGCTCTGCATAGACCAGGACTGATTGTCTCATTTTATAGAGCATCCTGCTTCTTACACAACTTATAACTCCTCACAAAAACAAAACCAAAAAAAATCTTATGTCTTTGTCTGAGTGAGAACAGAACTAATTCTGTTCAGTGGTTTTACTTTTCAGGTCAGTTCTTCTCACTCTCTGTACTGACTGTAGTCAGCAGCCTGTTCTCACAGACAGTGGCTACTTCTGGCAGTGCCAACACCCCGTGGTTAGAGTCAGTACCAAGAACTGATGAGCAGACCAAGGTCACTGGTGGATCTTGTGTATCATATCATTGGGGGGTGCAAAAAAGTAAAAGGCATCACCTTCAGGGAGGAGCAGACAGGACAGGGGACTGCAAACTGACCAGTGAAGGTTTCCAGCCCATATACAATACATTCAGTATAAAGCTGAGGGATCAGGAGGGTCTCCCCGCTCTGCCTTCTTGTCCCGCTTTGCCAGCTTTGCTCAGCTTGGCTCAAGTCTTCTTCCAGTTTCTTTCGAAGCACCCAAGGAGGACTCTGTCCATTCTGCTTATGATAGGGGTTGGAAGGGACCTTGAAAGATCATCTAGTCCAAACCCCCTGCCAGAGCAAGATCACCTAGACCAAGTCACACAGGAACATATCCAGGCAAGTTTTGAATGTCTCCAGAGAAGGAGACTCCACACCCCCCTGGGCAGCCCATTCCAGAGCTCGGTCACCCTCACAGTGAAAAATGTTTTTCTTGTGTTTAACCTAAACCTCCTGTGTTCCAACTTGCACTCATTGCCTCTTATCCTATCATTGCATGACATAGAGAAGAGTCTGGCTCCGTCCTCCCTACACTTACCCTTAACATATTTATATACATTATGTCCACCGTCAGTCTCCTCTTCTCCAGGCTAAAGAGCCCCAGCTTGCTCAGCCTCTCCTCAGCAGGGAGATGCTCCGTTCCCTTAAACATCTCGGTGGCTCTGCACTGGACTCTCTCCAGTAGTTCTCTGTCCTTCTTGAACTGGGGTGCCCAGAACTGGACACAGTATTCCAGGTGGAGCCCCACTAATGCAGAGTAGAGGGGGAGAAGTACCTCCCTTGATCTGCTGGCCACACTCTTCTTAATGCATGCCAAGATGCCATTGGCCCTCTTGGACACGCGGACACATTGTTGGCTCATGGTCATCCCCCTGTCCACCAGGATGCCTAGGTCCTTTTCTCCTGAGCTACTCTCCAACAGATCATCCCCCAGCCTGTACTGATACATGGGGTTGTTCCTCCCTAGATGCAGCACTTTGCACTTGTTAAATTTCATTCAATTTCTCCCTGCCCAGCTCTCCAGCCTTGTCCAGGTCTCTCTGGATTGGCATAGCCTGCTGGTGTGTCAGCCAATCCTTCCACTTTGGTGTCATCAGAAAACTTGCTGAGGGTGCACTCTATCCCTTCGTCCAGGCCATTGATAGATATATTGAATAACATTGGATCCAGTACTGACTCTTGGGGTATGCCACTAGTCACTGGCATCCAACTCTACTCTGCTCCACTGACCACAACTCTCTGGTCTCTGTTCTTCAGCCAGTTTCCAATCCTCCTCACTGCACAGTCACTCAATCTGCACTTCTTACGCCTGGCTGTGAGGATACCATGGGAGACAGTATCGAAAGATTAGCTGAAGTAAAGGAATACCGCATCCACTGCCCTCCCCTCATCTATCCATCTACCTGTATCATCATAAAAGGCTATCAGATTAGTCAAACATCACTTCTCCTTATGGAATCCATGTTGATTACTTGTGATAAGCCTCCTTTCCTCCACATGCTTAGAGATGGTGGCAAGAACAAGCTGTTCCATCACCTTTCCAGTAATGAAGGTGAGGCTCACCAATCTATAATTACATGGGTCCTCCTACTTGCCTTTTTTGAAGATTGGGATTACATTGGCCTTCCTCCAGTCCTCAGGCACCTCTCCTGTTCTCCAGGACTTCTCAAAGGTTATGAAGAGTGGCCTGGCAATGACCTCTGCCATCTCCCTCATCACTCGTGGGTGTATCCCATCAGGGCCCATGGATTTATGGATGTCCAGATTACACAACTGTTCTTTAACCCAGTCCTCATCAACCAGGGAAGCCTCCTTTGTCATGCTATCCTCTGGTGCCTCAGGTGCCAGGGACTCCTGAAGACATTCTCCAGCAGTATATATAGTCAGTAACTCTGTCTTCTTTGTGTTCTCTGTCACTAGGGCAGCCACCTCATTCAGCAGAGGGCCTACATTGCCTCTAAACTTAGCTTTTCCTGCAATAAGTTTGAAGAAGCCCTTTTTGTTATCCTTGACCTCCCTTGCCAGGTTGAGTTCTAACAAGGCCTTAGACTCCCTAGTTACATCCCTACATTCTCTGAAAACAGTCCTATAATCCTCCCAGGCCAGTCCCTCCTTCCATGAGCTGTAGACTCTCTTATTCCACTTGTTTGCTTAGTAGCTCCTTACCTTACCAAGCAGGTCTCCTGGCTCCCTTTCTCAATTTCCCACTTACTGGGATGTACTGATATTGATCTTGGAGGAAGAGGTCCTTAAATGTTAACCAACTATCCTGGGACCCTCTGCCCTCTAGTACCCTGTCCCATGAGATTTCACCCAGCAATTGCTTGAAAAGGCCAAAGTTGGCCCTCCTGAAATCCAGGGTTGTAGTCTTGCTTGCTATCCTGTTCCTGCCAGACAAGATCTAGAACTCCACAATCTCATGATGACTAAGGCCAGGGATGCCCTCAACCTTCACTGATTCAACCAGACCCTCCTTGTTGGTGAGAATAAGATCCAGCACTGCTCTATTCCTGGTTGGATCCTCCACCATTTTTATCAAGAAGTTATCATCAATACACTGGAGGAACCTCCTGGACTGTGGCTGGCTGGCTGAATAGCCCTTCCAGAAAATAACTGGATAGTTAAAATCCCCAAGAGAAACAGGGTCTCTGATTGTGAGGCTACTGTTAGCTGCCTGTTGAAGGCCTCGCCAGCTTCCTGATCCTGATCATGTGGCCTGTAACAGACACTCACACCTGTATCACCCATGCCAGCCTGTCCCTTAATTCACACCCACAAGCTTTCAACTCACCACTCATCCACCCCTGGACACAACTGAAGACATTCCAGTTGCTCCCTCACATGAAGAGCAGCTCCACCACCTCACCTTGATGACCTGTTTTTCCTGAAAAGGACATAGTCATCCATGACCACATTCCAGTCATGTCAGCTATCCCACCTTGTCTCTGTAATTGCCTCCAGGTCATAACCCCATGACTGCACATGGATTTCTAACTCCTCCTGTTTATTCCTCATGCTACGCACACTGGTGAATAAACACTTCAGGGATGGAGTTGAGTATAATGTTGTCAGCCTTGAGTGGGGGTAGATCCTCTGATTATCTAAAAGGCCAATAGGCACAATTATCTCCCCTTCCCCTTCATATCTAGTTTAAAGCCCTGTCAATGATCCCTGCTAACTCCAGCCCCAAAATCCTTTTTCCCCACTGAGACAAGTGCATTCCTCCCACAGCTAGCAGCCCAGGTGTTTCGTTTAGCAGCCCATGATCATAAAACCCAAAGTCTTGCTGGTGATATGTCCCAAAACCATGAGTTGACCTGTTGCCTTTTCCTGTTGATTTCCTCATTCACAGTTGCCACTGAAGGGATAGAGGAGAACACAACTTGTGTTCCTGATCCCTTTAGCATCTGTCACAGAATCACAGAATGTTAGAGATTGGAAAGGATCTTGAAAGATCATCTAGTCCAACCGCCCTGCCAGAGCAGGGTCACCTAGACCAAGTCACACAGGAACAGATCCAGGCAGGTCTTGAATGTCTCCAGAGAAGGAGACTCCACAACCCCCCTGGGAAGCCCATTCCAGAGCTCTGTCACCCTCACTATGAAAAGTTTTTCCTTGCGTTTACGCTAAACCTCTTGTGCTCCAACTTACTCCCATTGCCTCTTGAACTGTCTTTGGATGACATAGAGAAGATCCTGGCTCCATCCTACCTACACTGAACTTTAACATATTTATAGACATTGGGATCCTCACAGCCAAGCTTGAGAAGTGTGGGTTTAGTTACAGTGTAATAAGGTAGATTGGGAAGTGGTTGAAGAACAGATCTCAGAGAGTTGTGGTCAATGGAGCAGAGTCTGGCTGGAGGCCTGTGACTA
>JANHGL010002182.1:51019-63548 GCA_024611195.1 Ceyx melanurus
CTCAGGCAGGGGGGTTGGACTAGATGATCTTCTGGGTCCCTTCCAGCCCCTAATATCTGTGATTCTGTGATTCTGTGGTAGGTCCTCCCCCACAACAATGACACATCTGCTTTTCCTTTTGGAGCCAGTTGTGATTGTAGGTCTATGGTGTCTTGATCTTTCTGGCATTACTGATGCAGGTGAACCATCCTCCTCTCCTTCAGCCTGTTCCTCCTGCAGGGCCTCATACTTGTTCTGCAGAGTAACTGGGGAGGAGGGGGGAGGCAAGGAGGGGGTTCGCCTGCTTTCCTCAGCAGAAAACTGTTTCCATTCTTCCCCTTCTCCAAGGTCACTTCCTACTGCCTAGTGACAGGAAGGGAGGGGATCCTCTGGTTTATGTGAGGCATCATCCTGGTCCCTTTCTCTCAGGCAGTGGGTCCATCCCCTGTCAATTTCCCTCTCACATTCCCTGTTAGTTACTCCTCAACCTTTTCACTTCATCCTTTAGCTCAGTCACTTGGCCTAGCAGATCAGCCACCTAACTGAGCAGATTATTCCCCTGGTCACATTTGACACAGGTTTCATCTCCACCACCCGCCATTGCCAGTTCCAGGCTCTGGCACGCTCCACATCCTGAACACCAACATGTTTGCGTGGGGCCTCTGTCTGGGTGCTCACAGCTTTTCTAGCAGCAGCCTTCAGTCTGGTAGCAACCACAGCTGGACCTCTACAGCAACCAATAGCTTGCAAATAGAGAAGTTGAGATGAGCGTCACTAACCACTTAGAGGGTTTGAGCTTATCTTGTTCACTCACAGAGGCTCAGTGCCCTCCCATATGTGCTGCAGGCAGCTAAAGCCCCCACAGGGGCCCCCCCATCTCCTGTTTGCCCAGCTAAACCCCCCAGGGGCTTCTTATAGCCTATGGGGGGGGGGGGGGTTGATCAGCAGCGGGTGATGCCCCTCTGTAGATTAGTAGATGATTTAATTTTACCATGGGGGTGCCGGATCCTCCCAGGCTCTCTCAGCAGCCCACCCACCAGCTGGTAGCCATAGCACAGCAAATGGCTTCACCCGGCCTCAAAAAAAGCCCTCAAAATAGTTTTTTGTCAGTTATTTTTTTCGACAGATCCCATCCCCAGTGCAGTCTTACCTGCCTTGAAGCTGGTCATCACAGAAATGCGGTGCCATTCCTGATGTCTGCTCCAGAGCACCAGTGGTGACGGTGATGTAAGTACCATCATGTCCCATTTTAGGGCCAGGACAGCCCCCAGACAGATGCTCACTTTTAACTCCCTACATGTCTTAATGTTTAGAATAAGTTGAAATTATTTCAAAGTGAGATACTAAACCCTACCTGAAGATTTCATTTTCCTTATTGCTGGATGTTGGAGGAGATGCTGTAATTCAGAAAGCAATTATGGGCAGTAGAGTTGTGCTCATGGTTTGATCATAAGCTTGATGATGAAGTGGAAAGGTCACAGCACTTGGAGTGAAGTGATAGGATGGTAATTCCACCTGCCCCATAAGTTTGCAGCTCTAACAAACGCTGAAAAAAGCTAAGTGTGATCATAACAGCAAAAACAAGACCTCAAATGTATGAGTATTTTTCTACATCACACATTATTTTCATACTTGTGATTGGCAATATCACATACAATAGCATATGCAAAACACCAAGTACTAGTTGAATTGACCAAATGTTTAGGGAGGGAGACAGAAAAGTGTTCATAGCAAAATTTACCAGCCCTTAAGTTTAATTACAAATCTGGAACTAGAACCATGTTCAATGATAATTTCTCTGTGGTGGGTATAGTAGAGATGATCCTGATCCAAAAGGTAGACAAGAAGCAAATGGAGTCTGCATGTTGCTCTGAACTTCACAACGATGTAACAAGATCAAAAAACATGCACCTGTGCACCACTCAGTTTGGAGAACTCAAAATCTCTGTCAGTCTTGAAGCTCCTCAGTTGAATAAAACAAGTTACTGCTTTTGTGTGAAGTGGGACCTCCCTGTGAGAAAGTCAGGGACTTTTCACATCATCTCTCTGCTTTCTGAAAGAATGAGTTAAACAGAAAACAGAGCAAGTCTCTCACCCAGCTTCACAGTGTGCCACATCCTTTAGTCACGCTGGTTGACATAGGTCCATCGTAATACATTGATTCAACTCTAACTTTGTTGGGAAAGGTGTTATTTTTGTATGCCTGGAAGTGAACAGGCATCCCAGCTATGCCTGTATCTTGTCACCAAGGCGGGCCAAAGACCACTTTCAGAGCCAAGGGACCAACTGCAAACCCAGGCACTGCCTGCAACACCCCTTCCACCAGTGCCACCACCACCACAAACAGGGATTTCCAGGACCACTGCAGGTTTAAAATGCAGCAGCACAGAGTATGTAAACAATGGAAATCTGGCATCTACCAACAAATCCACACAGAAAAACATTTTTTATTAATCAGACCTTGCCAACAAAAATCTGACTTATCCTGGTTCTTTCTTTTTCCGTTTTCCAGTACCTGTCCATCTCCCACCCAGTGGCCAAATCCACAATGCCATCTGTGACGTTGAGGAGAAAAATTTTATTTTTTTTTTTGTTTCTCTCACTACCAGATCTCATGGGGGTTTGGCTGCCCAGTAGCTCTGTTGAGGGAAATTAAACAAGAAAATGAAAAATCAGAGGCAGGCCGCTCTGCCCATGGCAGCCAGTGAGCCTCAGCTGTAGATAACACCGGGTGCTTGGTCGCGTGCTGTCCTGTTGTGTAGAAATTGTCTGGCAGAATAGATGGTCTTGTAGCTCTGCAAGACTGTCCACATTTATTAGGTGAAATCACTGCCTGTTTTCTGCAGCATTAAAAGTGAGCTGGAGTACAATATATTTATTGATCACTACTAAACACATATTGGACCTTCCTCCAGCTCCCCCTCTCCTGTTTATTCAAGCAGAGTACACATAGCCACCTGAATTCCCAGGATGGTCTGTCCCTTGTCCATGGAGCAGGGGACCCAAAACTGCTGCCCAGCCCCTGTGGAGCACCTCTCAGCAGTGATAGACTCACAAAGGCAGGAAAGGGAGAGATAAGCTAGTGATGGACTTCTGTGCAAGCAATGACAGACGTATTTCAAAGTTTTCCATGGGCTGGGTATCAGGAGCAAGAACAGGGCTGGACTGGGTCAGCAGCAGAAACAGATACCAGAAAGGACACCCAGCATTTCACAGGGTAGAGGGGACAGAGCTGAGAAATCCATGTCCAGGCTTAGTTTGCAAGGCAGTGACTCCTGCTTTGTTACTGCTCCCTGACACCCTGGGGACCCACACCAGAGAAATGAGCCCCTGGATTTATCCCCCTTTTCCAATTAGCCTCATTCCCCCTCCTCCTCTCCCTCCACCCTGCTGGAATCAATCCTCGTCCTGGCATTTTAAAGGGCAATGTGCACGTTTTATGGCCGTCCCCTATAAAACCATTCTACATGATAACACATCCAGCCCTTTATTAGGGACGTTTGGCAAGTTTATTGGCCAGACATTTTTCTGCGCTGACAGATGAGGTCCTGCCATCACTTCTGTGAGCACATGGGGGCCTCTCCCATCTCCTCCTCCCCTCTTCTGAGCCATCCAGCCTCCTGGTGCAGGCAGCCCATGCCCATCCTCTGTCCACTGCCAGCCCAATCCCTGGGCATCTGAAGTCCTCAGGTGTCCTACATCTCACCTGCATCCAGGTGAGAGGCAGCAGCAATTGCCCCACCTCCCAGAGAAGGAGCAGCATTCAATTACCCCCTGCTGCAGCCACATCCACCAAAGACCCATTAACTCTTCAGAGCATGGGAAATGGTCTTATGTCCCTACATGGGCATCCTGAGGAGTATATTTTCACATCAGGGCAGGATGGCTCTGCACAACTCCTCATTTTTCCACAGCAGGGCTGTGCTCTGGGGACTGGGAAGGCTCAGGGTGTGAATTGTTCTCACTAGGAATCAGGAAACCAACTGGCCTTTGCTATTTGGGCATTCTGATGCTTTGTCCCACTCAACCCTAATCCCAAGACCACCACGAACATGTTATCTTGTTCCTGCAGAACTCCATGACAGCAGACTGAAGCACACTGATACACAAGTACACTGAAGCAGACTGGTACACAAGCATTCGGCAGATGTGTTTACACACAATGCAGGGACTCCACTTCCCAAGAAAACCACAACCCTGCTACTGAAGCAAATTTGTCCCAGAACGTGCACACTCATGTCACCAAGGCTGTTTCTGTCCCCAGCTCCTCCTCCACCTGCACATGAGGACTCCTGTAAAGCCAGAAGACGTTAATGTAAAACCAGTTGTGGATTTTATCTTCTGTTCACAGACATCCATGGATGTAACAGTGAATGGTAGGGCCAGCAGTGGTTTAACGAGAGGTCAAGGATTCAAAATTAAGACAGAAGTTTATTTAAGTGCTTACCTGGTGCCTCCTGACTGCACTTCAGTGGCACTGAGTGGTGCTGAGGGATCTGCTAGCCACACATCATCATAGCCAGGGTGGATGAGGTCTGTGGGAAGAGGTTGGGGTGGGTCCCTAAGGTCAGGAAGGGGAGGGTGGCCCTGGGCTAGGAAGCAAACCTCTGGCTCAGGTCCTCCAGCAAGGCAGCAATTCAGCAACCACCCTCCCAGGTTGGTCCATGTCACTTTTTGGGTGTTTCAATGGTACATTGCACAGTAAAATGGAGGCAAATATAAGGCTGTGTTGTGATTCCCACTCTGCAGGGAGTTTTCCATGCAGCTATCAGTTTCAGTCCCTGATCTTGACCTGTTATCACTCGTTTAACTCTTGGCCATGCTACCAGGAGTGGTGGTGGGCTCCTCGCTCCTGCCAGTCCCTTGCCCAGTGTTGGTTCACGTGTCACATTCCTAGGCAGTGTTATTCTTAAGTACTGTAAATCTCTCACTATTATTCTCCCACTTGATATAGTGAGCTGTGTCATTTTGAAAGGAAATACATAACAGTATATTAAAGAAATCATGGATCTCCTCATTCATGTTTAAAACAAATTTATTACAATGTAAGAAACCCTGAATAGCATAAATTTATTATAATGATTTAAGGCTCCTGGCACTTGAGTTAAAAATGTCTCTCGATAAATAACTTTCCCTTGAAAACACAGCAAATTAATATAGTTTACCATTTCCAAAGTTATATAAATCCAAGAGGCTTAAATCAACAGTATGCTGGATAAGGTTACTGTTGCTCAGCCACAGCCTGGTATCACAGCTCAGAAGGATGGAAAAAGTAGTGAAAAATGGATGGCTTTTTTTTTTTTTTTGGTCACCTTTCTCTCCTTTCCACCACCCTAGGCTATGTCTGTTCTGTGAAAGTCAGTCTAATGTGAAATGGATGAAAGCAGCTGTGGCCTTTGCACACAGGTATCATTAAAGCAGCGCGGCTACTCCACCATCAGACTCAACAAACGTCGCTCTGATATTTCCCCAAAGTGCCTCTAACATGCGTGGCCCCGTTGCTGCGGGTAGTGGTGTGTTAATTTAACTGCAAACCCAGGAACCGAGTTGTCTGAAGATTAGCTGTCTGCAGCTCTGCTGGGGTCTCTCGAATCCAGAGCAAACCCGGGGCTCTCTCCTCTGCAGCGCTGAGGAATGTGCAGAGTGGCTGTGGTCTCTGTTGAGGTTTTAAATAACCCTCACCGTAAGGCTGCTGTGTAATTACTCAGACAAGCCACCTTCCCTCTTCTCAGGGGTCTCCAACTCATAAAAAACAGGTAACAATGGCTGCTCATGTTTGGTGAGATATGTGTAAAAAATACCTATGCAGCAGGTTTGTGAAAACTATAGGGGAACTATCCACATGAACAAACCTGTGCACAAATACCCACCTCCATCCAGGTGCAGGAATCCCCGTGCGTGAGGCAGTGAGTTGGACTACGTTAAGGGGAGAGCCCACCTCTCCTCTCTTAAGGGCTGGATCCCACTGTGCAGGGGCTGCAGGAAGGAAGTGAAACACCACATGTGGCTGCAGCCATCAGCAGGACAGTAGTTTTAGCTGGTGCAGCATTTGCCCCAAGAGCCATCTATGGAGCTCAGCAGCTCTTAAGGACAACAGTCTGTGCACATCTGAGAGCAATGGTTTTACTCAGCTGTGTGCCATTAACACCTAGTATGCAGAGAAGGAACACACTTGGTGACTCTGAATGGACCTTCCCACTCAACATGGTACAGTGCAGGCAGCAAGAAGGGCTCAGCATCACCAGCTGAACATCCTCAAAGCCCTTTCCAACCACCTTTGCTCTCACCAAGGTCTTCAATGTCTTTTTATTTCATGAAGGTCTGTTTTTTCCCCTTTACTGTCAGTGTGTCAATTTTTTTTTTTTCTACAACATGGCTGATGACTATTTTTTTAAACGAAGTACAGTACCAGTGACATTCTGACAGTGTCAACACAGCTCGAGTACACCACCTGTGCTTTTCAACATGGGAAGTTAGGGCTGTTAAAGAGTCAGATTGACAGCCTTGGTAAATTCAAGTCCTCTGTACAGTAGATGACAAGAATTTATTAGAAAAAGACAGGTCTCCCAGTCCACCTCCCACCCCATCTTTTAATTGTCTCTCTCACCCAAGCTATAAATATCTGACTCTTCTCATCTTGTTTCCCCATTATATCAATTCTAGCAGTCCCTGATCATTTTTATTACTCCTCACTGAAATCCCTCCAATCTGCCAGTAAACTCCCTGGTAATGAGATCCCTGTGCTGAAGGCACTAGTGCAAATAGAGGGACACCACACCCTCGTGACAAGGAACCATTTCCTCTGCAATTTGGAGATATCATCACCTCCTCACCTGCAGCTCTTAAGTCTTCTGTTTTCGCTGCTATCATACTTCGTGCTTTGCTCACTCTTTCCCTTCTGAGGATTTTTCCTGTCTGGTCCTCCCCCATCCCATCAAGCGCATGTCTTTCATATTGTTTTCAATATGAAAGGCTGATTAAGAGATGCTGCACCCCTAGGTTTGTGCTCCATCTCAAATTCAATACTGGGATCTTTCAATTTTTTTTCCCTGCTTGGCATTTAATGGAATCAGAGAATTTTCAGGGTTGGAAGTGACCTTAAAGATCATCTAGTTCCAACCACCTTTGGAATCCCTTGGAAAATTACTGGAGGGAAAGTCTTATGAGAAGAGACTTAGGGAGCTGGAGCTGTTCAGCCTGAAGAAGAGGAGACTCAGGGGAGACCTCATCACTCTCTACAACTACCTGAAAGGAGGTTGTAGGCAGGTGGGGGCTGGATTCTTCTCCCAGGCAACCAGTGACAGAGAGGGCATGGCATGAAGCTGCACCAAGGGAGGTTTTAGTTTAGATATGAGGAAGCAATTCCTTACAGAAAGGGTTATTAGACACTGGAATGGGCTGCCCAGGGAGGTGGGTGGAGTCACCATCCTTAGTGGTGTTTAAGAAAGATTGGATGTTACACTTAGTGACATGGTCTAGCTAAGTGTTGTGGTGTCAGGCTGCACTTAATCATCTCAGAGGTCTATTCCAGCCTCATCAATAATTCTGTGTAATTCTGAGTAAATTCTGAGAGCTTTGGCTTCTGTTAGATGGAGATGACTGACTGATGTGCTGCTGCTCTTACGGCTTACAGTTCACGGACAAATTGCTGGTGGATACACCAGTGTCTTCAGATGCAGGCACTAAGGACATAATAGAATCATAGAATAGTTTGGGCTGCAGAGAACCTTACAGATCATTTAGTCCAACCCCCCCCTGCCAGGTTGAAGGTCCACTAGAGCAGGTTGCACAAAAGTCCACCTAGCCTGGCTTTGAACATTTGCAGAGATGGGGCACCCACAGCCTCTCTCAGAAACCTGTTCCAGTGTCTCACCACCCTCACAATGGAGAGCTTCTTCCTTACATCTAATCTGAATCTATCCTCTTACAGTTTAAAGTCATTACCCTTTGTCCTGTCACTTCATGACCCTTGTAAAGTGCTCCTCTCCAGCTTTCCTATAGGCCCCTTTTACGTGTTGGAAAGATGCTAGACTGCTTCCCCAGAGCACTCCTTTCTCCAGACTATACAATCTCAGGTCTCACAGCCTGACTTCATAGCAGAGGTGCTTCAGTCCTCTGATCATCTTTATAGCTCTCCTCTGGACCTGCTTCAATAGGTCCACATGCTTCATAAGTTGCAGATTCCAGAGCTGGACCCAGCACCACAAGGTGGGGATCTCACCAGAGTGCAGCAGAGAGGCAGAATCATCTCCCTCAACCTGTTGGCCATATTCTTTTGAAGCAGCCCAGGATACAGTTGGAATTCAGGACTGTGAGCACATATTCCAGCCTGTCTGAGATGTGGTTGTAAATACACTTCACCACAAGAACTCAAAGCATTTTCAGAAGGGGGCAAAGTAGCTTCCCCAGAGCTGGGAATCAAATCCAGTTTGCCCGTGTCCCCCCATCTTCTTCCAAGGATCTTGCTGGGATGCAGTAGACTCCCCTCTGAACAGCTGTGGGAGATGTCAACCTTGAACACTGACCAGACCAAGCTGGGTTTCTTGATCGTTTCTAGGTGAAATGTGCTTCTGAACACCCTCCACAAGGATCACAGTAAAAGCTCTAATACAGCCATACCCAAGATGCTCAAGGTAGCCTGTTCTCTCACAGCTACAATGCTATAAAGTACTGTCATTGTGAGCAGACAAGCCTTCAAGAGATGCAGGGGGCAGCTATGGATCAGGAGAGGTATTTTCCAGAGGGAAGCCACCCAGGCAGAGCAGAATTCTCTGCTTTTGCTGCTTTAAAACAACTCATTAAATATTCTGTGTTGTCCTATGTAGCATGTAGTTATGTAAATTTATAAATCATACACTAATTAGCACACAATTTCATAAATTTGTAACAGTGAAAAAGGAGGTTTCTAACTAACAAGGCTGTGCTCTCTCCTCCTCAGATGGTACAATGCCACTTGGAGGTTGTATTTCAGAAAATCTCTGCTACAACTTTTAAATTTAACTCTGGGCTCATGTGCACTTCCAATGGATATCTTTTAGATATCTCAGGCTCAGTCTCTCTCAAACATAGCTAAGCTCTTTCATCTCCTTACTCAACACCAAACCTCCATAGTTCATTGGATCACTACTGATTTTGATTTGCTTGTTTCTCCCTTATTCAGATTCTTGCTATATCCAGTATTCACATTCTTCTGTCATCTGAGTCCACACCACCACTCCTTGCTAACAATTTAATTCAGACATGTCTGAATTACACCCAGGTTCTACCCTATTCCTCTCTCTGTGTTCTGGTCTCCCTATCTAGCTACTCTAAAGTAAAGCAGCTGAAATTAGCTCATTATCTTCTTTTTGTCATTTGCCAGGTGTCCTTTGGACAATAGCTTCCCAAATGCAAGAACATGATCTAAAAAATGAGTGGGGAGTCATAAGCCTCTTATGGGAACCAGTGCTTGAAAACATTTGTCACTCCAGGATATAAGAATAAAATTGTCCTTCATCAATTTATTTTAACGACTTGTCTTTAGAGTCAGCCTCAGCTCAATTGAACCTATAGTTTCTGTATATCCTTGTCCTTTCTAGCCTTCACCTCCATCCTTTCTTTTTTACTTTTTAATTCCACCTTTTTTGTACCAAAGCATGGTGCTGGCTCTACTCTTTTAAATTCATGCTCCCCACACTTCATGCTCCAAAAAAAGTCTTGCTCCTTCTCCAAGCAAAACCCATGTCCTAGAGACAAAGAGGAGGCTTAAAACACGTAGTTCTTGTCTATCTTAGCAAACTGGAAACTCACAATGTGTATGACATGATGATGTGCAAAGTGGAACCAATTATCAATGGAAGAATCAACATCTGAACTCGACAAAACAGACCAGAAGTCAAACAAAAGTCCGAAAGAGCAAATGAACCCCCCAGATAATTTATTAGATTAAGATTTCACATACATATATAAATATACGCTCAGGATGGGATTTAACAGTGAGACTGGAGAGACTAGAAGAGGAAAGAGTGTGACTGCTATAAGTCCACAAGGTGCACAAAGGCAATGACTACACGAACACGTGGGGAGTGTGTGTGTATGAGCCACTCGGGGAGAACAGAACACAAAGGCGTGGGTGGGAGCCTTAACAGGTCATGTTACCCCACAAAACCTCATGTAAAACACAGCCCCATGCGTATGTAGCTGAAATATATTAACTGCGAACACTCTGGACAAACAATCTATGGCTGGACTAATTCCCCAGAGGCAACTTCCTAATGTAGGAGCTTAAACTTAAAAGAACACTGTCAAGTGATTGCTTTTGCTAGTTTAATTTTTGCATTTCCTCTACTGTATTAGCAGATGGAAAACAATTCCCCTCCCAGTCTCAACTACTGATTTTGTCCTTTCCTATTTGACAATCATTGATTTTTTTTTCTAAGGCTATAAATGTTTTAATAACTTCAACTTTGTAGTGCCTTGTGGCAAAATATCTTTACCTGCCCTGACTGCTAAACACTATTCCTAATGTACTGCTTATAACTAGAGCAAGAGCCAGCATTATAAAAATTATTTTTCACAGGCTCTACCAAATTAATAGCTTTGGTTTCTTCATCCACATCTTACAGATGGTTAAAGCATGCAGGTCTTCACCCATCAGACATTTCAACCATCTTAGTCTTTGCTTTATAAAAGGTACACCTCTCATGTAGCTCTGACTGATGGACAGCACCCTGAGCGTAGAGCACATAACCCTGACAATGTCCTTTTAAAAAAGAGCTACTACCAAAATACAGATTCAAGTCAAAAGTCACCCTTGGAATTAGAATTGTTAATGGACAGAATGGATCATAAGGAATCCTAAAGCAGTAGAATATTGGCACCTATGAAGTACCAAAGAACAAAATGCTCCCACGCAGTGTTCTCAACTGGGTACACAAAGGCACCTTTCAAGAGATATATATGTATTTTTTTTCTGTTTCAAAAGGTCAGTTAGCACTTATTAGGAAAGGCAATTAAAGTTTCAGTCAAACTGGAAAAGAGAAGAAATTGGACTGAAATCAGAGAACTATTTCTCAAAAAATGTCAGATCTTAATAAAAAAAAATAAACATCAAACCCCAGAAAAGTAAATAACACAATAAACCAAACCAAAACCCTAAGATATATGTTACAGCTTTCCACAGTTTTCCTGCTGCTCCTTGTACATTTTTCTCTCCTTTCCCTTCCCTCTTAAAGAAGCAGATAACTCAGCCACAATTAGAAAATCTATTTCCTCACCTGCTATACTAAGGTCAGGGCACTAAATATATCTTTGGGGCTTTAAGCAGAAATTTGTGCCTTCAGCAGGCTCAGGGAGTAGGCCAAGAGGGACATTCAACAGCAGACGGACATAGTGGAAACAGCCACAATACTTCACTGACAGCAGGAGAGACCAAGCAGGGACTTTCCAAAGTAGTCATTTTCTGGTCCAGTAGCACTGCTCTCCTCTAAACTCCTCCAAGCATCTTTTTATAATTCAGCAGGGATGTGCAAAAAACAGAATCACCTAATGGGCGATTAAGAGTGGACCTGAATGAGGCAGCTCAGAGAAGCTTGAGGTCTTGTTGTAAGGGCACGATGCTGCCAGGGGCACGTGCTAAGCACCCTGAGCTGACGCCCTCACCGGAGACGTGCCGCCGGCCTCAGGCCGAGCTCCTTGTGCTGCGGCCTATGCTGCATGGGAGCGAGTGCATGGGTAGAGCCGCACCCCAGGCACCCACACAGCAGCTCGCTTCCATTAAGATAAGCAGGGCTGCCTAAAGAGACCATCAGAACTGCTGTGCTGGCCCACCAAGTGGTGTTTGGGAGCAAATGGCCTAGAATTTGCCCGCAGTGCCTCTATTCTACCTTTCCCTCGCTCCAATTTTACTGTGCAAAATGAGTATTTTAGCCTCATATTTCTAGGAACGTGTGCCGGTGGCTACTGTTACAATAAAATATGAACACTGCATTGTGGAGAAAATGACCATTAATCCTATAATCTGCAGTCATTTTTACCAATTCGGCACATTTCTTTAAATAACCAAGTACATGCAGTAGATGGAAGTGCATTTAAATAAACTGAAATAGATACAGCATGAATAATTAAAGCCAGCAGGGAAATGTGCATTGCGAGCCGCTGGTGGAAATAATTACTGATTTGTCTTATTTACAGTGGAGATTGGATACAGGATCAAAATAGTGCAAGTTAGTGAAAAGGTTGTAAGACTGTTCTTATCCTACCACTACTATATATTTCATCTTGAAAACTACATCAGATAGGTTTTGGATCACTATAGTGTCTGTGTTCTCCTATTTCAGGGTTAGGTTACCCAGCACATAAACTCTGTCAAATGGCACTGATTTAAAGAGGAGTATATTTCAAACAGACATCTAGTACATCAACCTGCAACACCGTCTATTAATGTTATTAGACACTGTATAGTTGAGCTTATGATATAGACCTTAAAAACCCAGTGTGTTAAGTATCAGGATGTTGAAGGAAAAAATAGTTCATAAACTCAGTGGAAAAAGTACTAAAGTGCTTGTACCTT
>JANHGL010002183.1:0-14281 GCA_024611195.1 Ceyx melanurus
CAGGCAGGGGGGTTGGACTAGATGATCTTCTAGGTCCCTTCCAACCCCTAATATCTGTGAATCTGTGAATCTGTAATCCAATGGGACAAAGATAAGGTCTCCTTAGATGACCAAACACAGTTATTCCCAAGTGTATGACAAGACCTGGACCAAGGAAATCTTTGTTTTGCAGAGAAGAAAAGATTCATAAGTCTCCTTACCTATGTGAGTGTAGTTAATATGAATCAAGAAAGATGTTCTTATGCTTGTGTTATATAAGGGCATACTACATTTGATCTAAGTTCAGGTATTTATTAGTATATATTGTTAAGAGCAGTCAATTAATTTACTGTGAGAAGTTTTCTCAATTGTTTCAATTCTTGCTACTTGGAGGGTATTTATATATAAAACGTCATCTTCTGGAGGCTCTGGGAATATTTTTATTTAAATCTTGATTCACAACATTGGAACATTTATAAAGACGACAAGAAAGTGGGCTGATTTAAGGGATAGAGAAATTTAGAGACTGACCCCTGAAGGAAATACAGTTCTTCACAGCTGAAACTGGATGAAAAATTTAAATGAGCACCAATCCTTACCTGTGCACCTGGAAGGGTGATCTCCTGGGCAACCGGTATTGTGTGATAAGCCAAAGACTGTATCCATAATGCTGTATAGAAACAGGCTGTAATGGAACAACAGACATTCCTCTTTCTAACATTCCCTACTTTTACAGAGTCTACCTCTGAAGCCTTAGTGAAGATATTTTAATGGTGCTTATTTGAGACTACTAACAAGAATTACATTAGTCAGAGTCTAAGACTACTAATAGTCTAAGACTATTAATCAATTACTTGTGCCCACAACCATTCCCAGACACAAAAATCATTTGAGAGAAATGTCAATATCCATAACACTAAACTTTTTTACCCCCTGAAAGAGAGTGACTCTATTCAAATTTCCTGTAGTGCATGATCCCTTGCAGGTGCTAACTCCTTACTGTGGCCCAGAATAATCTGGGTATATGTTGGCTGCACTAGGAAAAAAAAAAACAACAAAAACCAAACAACAAAACAACAGTGCCAGGGTCTATTCCAACAATTCAAAGTGGGACAGTGAGTTTCAGAGCAATAGGATTTCCTGATTTCATTAAACTGAAAGACATAAATGTGGCCTCTCTGGCTACTGGATTAATTACCTTAGGAAAATAAGATTTTCTGGGGGATATTCAGGTGATAAAAACAGAATTCTGTTAAATGGTTAAATAAACTTCACAATATCCTTGCCCTCTCAACTCTAAGCCTGTTACAGTTCTCTGGAGAGGATAAGCAGCATTACCAGGTAATGATACAGAGTTTGTGGCAAAGGAAGGTACTAGCGGATAGGTGACTATAGGCCTGTTTCTGTACAAACCCATTTTTCTTTGGTTGAGGTTACTGATGAAGAGGAGGATTACACCTCAGTATTTACCCTCAGAATGCCTACAGTCATCTTCTATCCATCATGACACATTTCAAGGGAGAAGTTAGAAATCTCTCAGCATTCAAGGACTGACTGACAGGGCAGTGAATAAAAACATATCAAGTTTTATCAGCCCAAAAGCAATGCCAGCTGAACTGCAGAGGCTGCAATTTTTTTTTTTTGACATTTTACTGACTGTCACATAAGACAGAGAAACAATCTAAAACTTGGCATAACACTTGCTAAGCTGTCTTGATACTCAACGCCTTTTCTTGATAGAGAGATAATATGGAGGGTTAATTTCTTTATCTGTTTGCATGATGTTGATTGTTTGTCCAGGTCCTTGCAAACAGGAAGAGAGACAGAATCCTTGCTCCAGATGGCAGCATACAAAGTCAAGGTGTGAAAGGGTGAAATGTTTCAAGAGGCAGTGGGAATAGGTCAATACTAATATTTAGTGGTTCTGGAATAATCCTATAATTCAATTGTTCTAGCTTTCCAATTTGTTTTGATATTACTGAACATTCTCCTTTTGAATGTCAGGTTCCTCTAATAAAACTGAGCTCTGATTCTATAAATTGCTAGCAATTTTTGAAAATAACAACTTATATTAATATGTTATTTAGTACAATGTTCTCAAATAGTCCTAACACTGTTGCAATGAGATGAAGTCATGATAGGGCTCAGAACAGTGTTTGTTTCTTCTCATGATTTTTTTCTCCTTGTTAAAACTTAGAGAGGATTAGAGCAATGGATTTTTTAAAACTGCTTCCTCAGGGAAGTGATTGTGTTGGGTTTTTAAGGAAGGGGCCCCAGTGTTTCAGAAAAACTACTATGGACACTTTTTTGTTGTTTTATCAAGGATAGTTTGTGTTCTATCATGATCATGGTTTGTCTGTAAAGAAGAACAGATGAAAACTACTATCATAATTCTCTCAATATTTTCTTGATTATTTTCATTTTCTTGAATACTGACACAAGGGGAAAGAAGGGCTAGAGACAACTTGGTTGACTTACACAGATAACCAGTGAAAAAGCTCAAGGGGATTAAATGAACTGAAGTAAAATTATTTCTTATATATATGTAAATGTAAATATATAAATATACACAATAAAATATTTAAAATAGTATTTTACCTTTTTCTAGTAAATCATCACATCATTTCACTAGTGACTCTTGCAGATATAAATCCCCAAAAGGCCAGTTACTCACACCTTTCCATCAGTGATAAATCTATTAGTTCACTCGACGGATAAGGATACCTGGTACAGACTTTCAAGAGTACCTTGCAGCACAAAATTTTCCTCTCCATGCAAATGGAGGAGATCAACACCTGTCTTAGTAGCACAGTTTCTGTCTTTGTGACTATCAGTTACTTTCCAGCCTTCCTAACCTTTGTGCTGATTCTTGGAAGCTTGGATAATTTTGAGAAATAATGAGGCCATAATATCATAATTAAGACCATAAAGTCATAATTTTGAGACCGTAATTGTTATCTAGTTTGACCTGAGGAATAAAACTAGCTAAAGAATTTCATGAAGTGGTTTCTGAATCAAATTCATCATTTCTATGTAGAAACAGAACCCAGGTTGATGGTTTGTGCTAAAAATATATAGAATGTGCTAACATGAAATATCTAGAACACCTTTTCTTCAGAACCCCATCCCTTGCAAATCCCCTACTATGTGGTTTGCTGTTGCTGTGGGCAGAGCACAAAGGAACAGCCATTTTCCTTTCTTATTTTCTTCATTTTCTCTTTGTCAGGAACATACCTTTGAGCCTTTGTCATTGGAAAATACGCCAACCCAGTCCTCAAACATAAATGTATTGTATGGATAATCTACCCTGCTCCTATTTCAAAAGCGCTTGTCCACAATTGCCCTTACTGATCAAAATACGCGCCTATACACATTCAGGTTCCTGATGTTTCACATACTTCCACCAGTTGCTGTGATGACATTCCTGGCTTTGCCAAATAAATCTTTATCACAGATTTTCTTCTTGTATTTTTTACTCCTGTGAATCCTAAACATGCAATTTGTTCCACCAGCTAGGACAAGGAGAGGCCAAGGGACTTCACCAAACTGCGGTTGTGTCCACCATGCAGGGCATGTGTGTGCCATAGCATTCCCCACTGCCTTGACCCATATCAGTCCTGCTGGAAGGACTCATGGCACCATGGTTTAGTTTTCTTTCACCCTGAATGACTTAATTTCCCTCCCACAGACATCAGGGTTAGAATGCACCCAGGGTATGCACTTGGGTGGACACACTTGATATTGCCCATGTTCCCCTGATTAGATTTACCTGGTAGATAATTGCCTCCTTATAGCTACTCAAGGCTGATGTTTTTACTTTTTTATAATAAATATTATCCACCTATTTTTTCATATTTTTTTCCACCCAGAAGAAGCTTTCCTACTTGCAGGGCTTTGGCCTTGGGAAATAATATAATGATAATAATGAAAATAATAAAAAATCATCTATATATTTTTCCTTATATTCTCTTGCTTGTCATAGGGAAGGGGAAGGGGAAGGGGAGGGGGAAGGAAGGAAGGAAGGAAGGAAGGAAGGAAGGAAGGAAGGAAGGAAGGAAGGAAGGAAGGAAGGAAGGAAGGAAGGACGGACTGCAGCTGGTTCACTATTTCTTGCTTTACTCACCTGTTTTTAACAATGATGCTTTCTCTCTTGCATCACTTAGTACAGGACTACAATGTTATTGAAATAAAATAATTATTTCATCCTCCCCTACACAAAACTTAAAGCTACATGGGAAGGAATCCAAGTAGATATGCAGCCTAAAAAAATAATTGAACTGGATAAAAACTCCACACTGTTTCTCCCAGGGCTGCTCTTCACAGTATCACAGAATGTTAGGGGTTGGAAGGGACCTACAAGATCATCTAGTCCAACCCCCCTGCCAGAGCAGGATCACCTAGAACAAGTCACAAAGTATCTTCCCTGACCAGGAATCGAACCCTGGGCCATGGCAGTGAGAACACCAAACCCTAACCACTAGACCACCATGTCTCTTACCTTAGAATTTCAGAATTACTATAGAAAAAAAAAATAAATTATCAGTATAGAAGAGGGGTTTTTAAAACATTATTTAATGTCTTGCAGTGTCATAATTTGAAACACATTTCTCCCCTTCATTTAAATGTGACTGAAAGCTTTCTTTCTCCTTCAGAAACTTAGAACAAAACCAAAATTATTGATGAAATGTAAAATTTAAAATTTTCCATCCATACTTAGTAAGTACTCCAGCGTTGGGAAGAAAATACTTGGACATGATCAATGTCCTAGTAAATTTTCTTCTTTACCAGATCTAGCAAAAGACCTTGTCTAATTTGACCCATTGAAACTGAGTGCTTCTCTCTCTCTCCACCCACACCCTCCACGCTTCCTTCTTAATTCATTTATTTTCTTTCCAGTCCTGTTTGGATTGGTTCATTTGGTGACTAGTAACTTAATTGTAGCTTAACACCCTTTTTTCACCACATGAAAATTACCTATTTATATAACACAAGTGATAAATAATACATAGTCAAATGTGACCAATACCACCAACTGAAATTTAAACCTATGGTTGGCCATATTTAGTAGAAAAAAAAAATAATTTTCCTCATCATTAATTTTTATTTATATCTGAACAACATTTAGGATGACAGTAAGAGTGAACAGTCTGATGCTGTTTCTGAAGAAGGTGAGAAATACAGAAAATTCCCCAGGAAATAAATTGCCTTTAAATAACTGAGATGGAATTTTTAATGTCATGTTAGATGGATTCCTGTATATTGACTGAAATAGTGCAGAATGCAAACCATAATGAGTTCTTTGTGAGTTTTCTGGCACTTATAATCTCTTGAGAGGAAGGAAAAAAAGAAAATAACTGTATTCATCTGGGTGAACATTTGAGCTAGTTTAGTTATGTAGGCACATTACTCCTGGTATCCATGTTTTCATACCTAGTGTTAGACCAAGAATATCTATATAGGGCAGATACAATCAATGTAGTAGACTTCCCAAAGAGATAATCAACTGTTTGTTTTTACCCAACTATTCAACTTTGATATGGCTTACCCAGTTGAAATATTTAAAGTTTCCTTTCTAATCCACATATTGATTCAATTAAGCTAATAATAAATAGTATGACACTGAGTGAGACTGAACTGAGGTGCATTTAAGATTTGGGAGCTTTAGATAAACCTTTTGTAACAAAGATATACAACTGCATGATGGATAACCAGTACAAATACAAATTCAGGAGTTCAAAATATTTCCCAGTGCTAGTCTCTGCAAAATATTAGTCTTCTTTTTGCCTGGGTCTTGATTATCTATTTGAAATTCTGCTAATTGCAGGAAAAAAAAATGGATTTTTTGTATGTAATGGATTATGGGGATAAAAATTGAGAAGCAATATAGCAACAGCTTCTATTAATTTCTTTGTAAAACATTATCTCAAAAAAAAAAAGGTGATACTGTGATATGAATAAGCATAATTTCAATAAGCATAATCATTTCATGATTATTGGGACTACAGTTTCTAGCAAAAAGAGAGATGAAATAGAACTTTCCTATCTGCAAAGTTAATGAGAAGACTGGAGTACTTTGAAAGTCTGTTCTTGCAAAATGACTACTTAAAAAAAAGTGTGGTCTTCAGTCCCAGCAGCAGTGATCTTGTCAGGAATACCAACTACTGCATTCCAGTAGAGGATTTACATTCCTGAAAGGAGCTGTGACCTGGAAAAGGGAGGTTTAAAGCCACAGGTTGGCCCTTTGGCTTTCACAGGGAAGTCAGACCCTGTCACTGACTCAACAGCAGCAGCTGGCAATACTGGGACATTGGGGACCTCAGAGAGGGTCATATCACTGTGGAGGTTTCTGACAGCTTAACAGATTTGGAAAAGTAAAATGCTGGATGCTGCCAAAAAAAAACCCCACTAAACAATATTTTCTTCTTTTTTGTTTTTTGTTTGTTTGTTTATTGATAGTGGGTTCCCTCTCCCACCTGTGGTAAATACAAGGACTTTGCATTTGCTGCTGATGCATTATTGAATTTCATATCCTGTTCAGCATCTTTATAAACTGCAAACAAGACATAATGGTCAACCAGCAATGCTTCATATGATGACACAGTCAATAATGCTAAACTGCAGCTGAATAACCTCTCTGCATTAATGTTGAAATAATTCACCAGATATGAACATCATCATTATCCGTAAAAAAAAAAACAACAAAAACAACCAACCAAAAACCAACCAACCAACCAAAAAGAACAACAAAACAACAACAACAAAACAACCAACTAACCAAAAACCCACAAAACAAACAACAAAAAAAATCCACCAAACTTGAAACTCACACCAGAATCAAGAAATATTGGTCTTTTATTTAAGTTTCACTGATAGATCTTTTTACATGTTCCCTCTGTGATTTAGGAAACCATCTAGCTAGATTTTACTTTCAGATTTTTTTTTAAAAAGTTGCTTAGACTAGGATAGACAGCAGGTCCATCCAGCAATGACTCTTAGATCATGAGCAATAAAACATCTTTGGCTATTCCTGGTCTACTCAGTGAGCACACACTGATCAGTGTGCATACTGCCCTGAAGGTGTCTATACACAAATTCAGCTGGAATAGGTATAGAATAAAAAAAAAAAAAAAAAAGAAGTTCAGATATTCATAGTATAAGAAGCTATCTATGAACTACACAGAATTCAGTGACTGTGTTTTATTTTAAACCCATGACACATGCAGGCACATGTGTCTTTTCCTAAAGTACATAACTATGACTTTACGGACTTGCACAATGTTTTCAGAAATTGGCTTTTGCTTTGATTTTCACTGAAATGTGACAAATTCTTTCATTATGCAGTTTTGCTTCCTATTGCAAATAATTGTCACTTTGCTAACTCTAATGAGTGGTAAAGGCTGAGACTCTGCACTCAGTTGTCCTTGTTTTGCTCATAGTCTTCTATACAACTGCCTCATTTTCACACAAAAATGTTTCTGTTTTGCTTTGTTATCCAAAATGACTCTATGACAGTTTTGAGGCACTTGTTTTACACATTCCAGCTGGAATTCTGGAAACAGCCAATGCATCACCAAATGACTAAAAGCCTGCAATTTTGTTCCTCATGACAGAAGCAGAAATGATAAGAATCTACTATTTACTGTGCATGCCATCAGAACTCTGAAGTCACAGAGAAGCTGGTATACCATATTTAGCCTTTGCATTAAAAAGTGTGCTTTCTCATAAAATCAGACTCTAAGCTGAATGTTATCCATCAGCCAACAGCTGGAAAGCAAACAAACAAAACAGAAAAAAAAAACCCACACAAAGTTGTTATAAAGACATACACGGTTTACTTGACTGTGGAAGAGAATATAATAAATTAATTTCTTTAGGTTAAATAATAATATTGTATAATGCACAGTATCTTGACTGCGGGATATTGTGATTTTGTACAAAGAAAATCTATGCAAATTGTCTTCTGTTTCATGCTGGAGAACAGAGGCAAGCAGTAGAAGAAGAAGCATAAAAGGCCACAGAAGTCTACTCTCAGGGACATGAGGAATAATGCTTTGGAAACTGAAATAGTTGTGCCACACCATTTTTCTTTCAGCAAAGAAAAATTTTTTTTTCTTTTTTTTTTTCCTCTTTTTAAACTCAGTGGGAGAAATCTCAGGAGTGAAAGTATCTAACATACTCTTAGACCAACAGGACAATCCAAGTTGCCCTCATGAGGCCAGAAGACTTGACACTTCTGGCTTTTGAAGCAGCATCTGAAGCCGGGTCAAGGTGCTCTATAACTGGTACCTGAAAAGACAATAGATACCTCTGCCTGGTACCTGAGTTGCTCTCCTTTTCTTCAAAGAGGCATGGACTGTTTCCTTTTAGAGAAGAGATCCAGGACTGGATCTAATGCCAGCAAAAATGTATAGGAAGAGAAAGTAAATGACACTGAAGCGTCATTCTTATTTCCTCAATGTTAAAAGCCTAAGGTTTCTTATTCAAATGAATGGTGTGTACAACATTAAATCTGATCCTTTGAGACACAATGCAAACTTTGGCACACATATATAATAGAAAGGACTGAATTTCGTGTTAGGATCAAGTTTTTGACTTTTTGTCTTGTTTGATTTTTTTGGTTTGCCTTTGTGTCTGTGGTTTGTGTTGTGGTTTGTTTTGGTTTGTTGATTGGTTTTCTTAGGGGGCTGTTTGTTTCTGTTACTCAATTACTGAACTTCTTATAAAGTGTTAGATGCTTTCTTCTAAAATAGAACCAAGCAGAGCTAGTTCATGCAACTCCCACTGTGTATATTGTAAAATGGGGTTTAAATGCATCTTACATACATATAATACCTGCTTTTGCCCCAGATATTTCTACCAGAAATATCACCAACAGAAGATCTGTCCTTAACAGCAGTGGCCATAGAATTCATAGAGGTAACAAAAGAATCTGTGGCAGATTTCATCATATACTAGACTGTGTGGTGCAGCAGAAAATACAGCAGATTAATTAATTTACTTTACACCACTTCAACATTGAAGTAGGATTTCATGATCAATGTTAACAACTTTGTGAGTCTGAATTTGCCGAAAATGTTGCTCATATAGGAATAACCAGATGTTCTAGAAAAAAAAAAACAAACAAACAAAAAACCAACCAACCAAACAAAAAAAACAACAAAACAAAACAAAAAAACAACAACAAAAAAAAGAAAGCAAGAAGAAAACAACAGATATAAATAAACTGAGAGGTCAAGGTAGATTTTTTTTTTTAGCGGACAGAAATCCAGATCATAATTTTTTTGGATGATAAAAGGTTACTGGTTCCCAGAGGAGATCTTTTATAGTGTTATAAATCCTCCATCTGGCATTTAATTCACTTAATCGTTCAAATATTTGCTATGTGCTGATGCATTGAATTTTCTTTGCTTCTTTAATTTCAATTAATTTGTTCACTTATTATTGATACTCTATTGGAAGGAGGCCTCTGGTGGCATACTGTTCAACCACCTCATGTCTGAGAAAAACAAACACAAATATTCCCTTTTTTCTTCTTTAGAAATTGTGTCACTTGTACATTGTGAATTTTCTGACTAAACCTGGTTTTACAACCCTATATTTGGGAATTAAACATTACTTACACAGACTCATCTTCAAATAGAAAGATGATGATGAGCCCAGCCCCTAGCTTTTATAATGATGCCACATTATTTAATCTTTCGTACTCTAGAAGTGGAAGATCAGGTTCAAACAGAGAATGTATACTCACATTTAGAAATAAAGATTTGTCTAGAGAAAAAATGATGTCTTCAATGTTTGGACCATGAATTTAGCTTTCAGAATGGTAGTTCAAATTCTGCTGCAGGTCTCCTCTCTGATCTGATTTTTATCAGATCTTTAAGGTTACATAATCCAAACACTTCTTCGGTGCCTATTATGGTGATATTTCTTTCACACTTTGCTAATAAAACTATTCTGTTAAATAAAACTGTTTTATTAGCATATGCTGCTACAATACCTCAGAGAAGTCATGGGCAATACCCAGAAATCTTTCCTCCAGTGGTTTTCATATCTCATGACTCCCAGCAGCTTCATTATCCTTAAACTGTCACAAGTAGTATGCAAGTGTCATGAGTAGTGAACCTGGGAGGGGAGATAGCAAGGATGGTGGACATATAATTACTTTTTTCTGTGTTCTGAAAAAAATGCTCCAGGTTACCCAAATTTATAGGTGATAGGAATGTGTCTAACTAATAAAGTAGTTATATAAAAAAATAAATACCTAAGATATCTAGTTAAATGTGTCTAAATGCCTCTAAAGCAGGATTCTGTCTATCTAAATTAAGGCTCTGGAGACCTTCAATGTTCTCCATTAACCTGGTGGAAAAGGTAAGCTCTTAGATTGCTTTGTTTGAGAGGTTAAATCTAAGAGCGAAAAGATCAATTTTCCCAAACTGGAGAAGTCATAGCTTCAGCTTCACTGTTCTGAGACATCAGGATCAGACCAGGGCAAAGAAGAGCCAATGACATTGCCACCACTACCTACTTTGGCTAATTTATCTTCAGGAGAAAGGAAGCCCTATTCTCACCCTCATGTTCTGAGCTACCTTCTGTTTCTTGATTTATCCTCTCTTTTCTTTCTTCTTTTCTCTTCAAAATTGTATCCAAGAGTGCATTCTCTGCCATAATTCTTAAGCCCCAGCACAAATGTAGCTTAAATCATGACCTATAAATCCTACATTGATACAAATGTGCCATGTCTTCTTGCCTTTGGGAAAGGCTGTGTGTGGTGCACATACTTCTTTCACTGAGGTCTTGAGAATTTCTATGTCTGTGGTCAACCCTTATGTTGCCTCAAAGTTCATAACCAGACAGTCCTAACATGTAAAACCTCAGTTATCCAGTGCAATGCAAAAGAAATTCTACAGAGTGTGTGGGCAACCTGGGCTCAACCACCCCTTCAGTGAGATTGAAACGCTTATGCTTTAGGACTTGGGTTCAGAAGTCCTCGAGCAGCAGACAGAATTTAAAAGACATGGAAGTTTAGCTGACGCTGGAAGAAGTTAAACTAGGTAAATCCACTGTCAGTGTCCACACACTCAATGTGTCAGTGTCAGAGTCGTATTTACATTTCTTTTTATATTCTTTGTATTTAATACTTAATGTTTTCTTTACATTTTTTAACTGCCTATATGGAAACATGATCTAAAAATAATATCAAAAGAAGCAAAATTTTAGCCTGTCTCAGTCACCTATCCTCTATTTTCTACTTAAATGTCTTTTATTGCTTTTTTTTTTTCCCTGCTATTTAAAAAGTCTTTTAAGTGACAGAAGTTAATTTTATAAAGGTTTTGACATTTCAAACAAGAACAGAGATACTGTTAAATAAAAGGCGGGGGGGGTTAAATGCTTTACCTTTAAAGTTTTTAAGCTGTTCTTTTTATTTGTTTCCTTCTTTATCATTAACAGGATATCTAGAGGATTTTATTACTGAAGTTTGCAATGGGAATAAACTAGAAGTAACAGCAAGCTAGTGATATCCTGGAGAAGGTTTCAGGAAGTCATGAGTCCCATCTATGTTGAATCTGTCTTACAACACAGTCCATGATCTCTTCCGTCCCTGCTTAGATAGAAGAAGCCTTATACAAATATATAGATGTTTATTACCTCCAAACTCTTGAGTATGCTTCCCTGCTACAGAAAATAAGTTTTTTATTAGCATTTTAACCTCACTGAAATCCAAATTCTCATTGCCAGCCTAAGAAAACAGTGCTTAATATAAAACTTAAACCTTTCTATTTAATTCAATAACATGAAACAAAACAGTGTGTTTCAGTAATACTGGAAATATCATTTCAATTTAAAAAGTCATACCAGAAAGCTTGAGCATTAGTTGCTAAGTCTCTTCACAATTCTTTGTTTACAAAATTAATAGTAATATTACAGCCTTTATCCTGGCTTCTGTGGCTTTCCATAGCATGGAAATTCAGATTTGTGATCAGTACAATAATCTTTTCCTCTTACATTTATTGTTTTTCTCCCTTCTCTGTTTGGACTGTGTTGTCTTTGGGGAAGAAGAATCACTTATTAGTTATTTAATCACAAATAATAAAAGACCTTCATGTGAAGTTGTTCCACCTCTGCTTTAGATTTTATGCACTATCTACATGTAAAATAAAAATAGGTTTAAAAATGTGAATTTATATATTTTTTTTCAGATATGAAGGAATTACCAAAAAGCTTGTAAAGCATAAGACAAAAGAATTTTGGGGAAATTTCCTATTCGATGATTTATAAACCTTCTACAGTTTTGACTTTGTGGGAACAACTTGGGCTTTATAACTATATGATAAAATTTATTCCCAATCTATTTCCACATTAACTGAGGAATATTAATACTCATATATAGCAAAATGGTGCCAAAGCAATAAAGAAATAAAAACTAAACTCTCTTGTGCAGATCAGATTTTTGGACAAGATTCTGATAAGTGCTTGAATATCTGGATATCCATCCAAAGTAAATCTTTTGTGATGTTTGTGTCTCATTAATCATAATCAAGAAACTGGAGCAATTTGTGTCAACTGCAGAAAATATTTCCCATTTGTGCCCACTGCCCCTTGTCCTGTATCTTGGTAGCATAGAAATAGGTATGAATTACAACAAAATTTTGCCTCTAGTTAATCTCTGAGGTGTACGTTGTGCAAACATTCATATATATACCTCTATGCTTATATACACATTCAGATAAACACATCTATACATATATATATTCTTTTATACTTGTAAAGAAAGTAAATTCTCTGTGAACAGAAGATTTCTGCCCTGCCATAGGATATGGTCATCATCTTAATCAGAATCTGAATCTTAATGAAAGATTCATTCCCTGAACAATTTATATATAGACATTTTTTAACCCAACCAGCATTCAGATCTAAACTAGGATGGACAGGAGCCATGTCTGCCATCTGGCAGCCACTCTGTGGGCTATGTGTAACAAGCTGGTGGTGCCAGACCTCTTTCTTGCAGACAGATGCGCACCTTCCAATGACATTCATGGCTGGCATCAGTCAGCAGACACAACAGACAGGTCAATCACTGAACTGGTATGAAGAGGATTATATTCTCTGAGATATACAGGCATACCCTCGTGTTATTATGCACTAAGGGAGACAATAAGGGAGGGTAGGATGTCTTACTGACACAGGAATATAGCGCATGTCATTATGGAGTCAAGAGGTTTCCACTTGGCTTCTGGACTAGGTTTTCATTCACAGTCATTTTATCAGACAAATAGTTGTCAAATATTTTAAATTCTGGGCTATTCATCTATCTGATGGATTAAGTTTATGCCACTTCTTTCACTCCCTTTTTAGTTTTCAGATCATCAAGTATCTGCGTAAGTGATAACCATCAACAGATGGGTGGAGGCTGCAGCAGGGCTTTGCAACAGTTGTGCGCTTACTTTCTTACTTCCCAATGCAAGTTTTCATTATCTCACTTCCTGATGGCAATGTTTTGTTTCCAAAATATGATGCTGTGTAGGTTTTTCAAGAAACAAAACCTTTTTTTTTTTTTTTTTCTCTTCTTCTGTTTTTGTTTGGGGTATTTTTCCACTGCTTTTTCCCCCTTAATCCAAGCTTGTCCTTCATGTCTAGGAAGCATCAAGGTAAAGAACAGAATTAAGCATATAATTGACACCCACTACAAACAGGGTGTTAAAAATTCATTACTCTAAAATTTAAGTTCTTCAGCACAAGCTGCTGTAGTACAGACTTTCAGCTTTAATTCAGCCAACAGTCTGACTATCACAGGGACACTTACATCACTGTGCAAGATTGATATTCTGGACCAAGTCCATGCTTAACACTGGAAAATAATGCAAAGATACCTATGCAAACCATAATTCCTTACACATGTGAGAATAAGACACCTCACCTGAAATTATGTATTGCAATTGTGTAGAAATTATGAAATTTGTGAGATCAAGGGTGATTAGCTCAGGGACAGCAGTGGACTTACAGATCTGTAGTGTTTTGGAGACACAATGCACTGTGGTGTTGTATGCTATAGATATTATAGGTGGACTCAGAGTTCTCGAAGTTTTTATCCTTTATCTAGGAGGAAAATAAAGTAGCCCCTGCATTTAATCCAAGCCAGGCAAACTTTGAAAAAGGTGACCATGCCACTGCACAGTTTTTCCTTAGAGGAGACAACAGGAATGCAAGATTATGGCAAGTTACTCCTGTAATTAAACTCCTAGAAAGCCAATATATCAGTCCATACAGAATTAGAAAAATTAACAAAAAAGAAAAACAATTAAGG
>JANHGL010002183.1:29337-40200 GCA_024611195.1 Ceyx melanurus
TCTTTTCTTTTCTTTTCTTTTCTTTTCTTTTCTTTTCTTTTCTTTTCTTTTCTTTTCTTTTCTTTTTTCTTTTTCATTCAGAATTTCTGCTAATGAGTGAAAGTGGTAGTTTTATATTTCTGTGACAAGACAATTCATGGCTCAGTTTTTTTCAGCACTGCCTGAACAAATTTGTCATAGTCCAGAGTCCACTATACTTAGACATGACTATCAGGGAAAAAGCAAGTGAATTATAGTTTGACTTAGGTTAAGGTTAGACCTCCGAGCTGACAAAGAGATAAGTCCTGGGTAAACTAGACAGCTGTGGACAAAATGGACAACTAAAGTGCCTAGAGACCTTTAAAAAAATCCATATGGATTCTAGAGTTAACCTTTACTAGGTAGCAGAAGCAGACAGGAAATTGTGAGGGTAAAAGAGAAATAGGAAAGGTGAAACATGTAAGACTAGACTGCTTAATCCACATTCTCAGATAATGCAGAGGACTCAAGTCTATTCTGATTATTGTAAGTTACACCTCAGAAGTAAAAAGCAGATACAATTCTTCTTGAATGAAGAAATAAATCAGAACCTAAATATATTTAAAAAAAAAAATAATCAGATTTTGTTTTCAGGTCCAGTTTATGATCCCAAAAACCTGGGAACACAGTACCTGGGGCATGAAATGAGAAGAAAGGCAGAAATACACTCAGGCATTGTCAGCTATTGTTTTTTGATGGAGAAAATGTGAAAGCCAGTATTTTAAGCAGCTGATAGATCAAGAAGATTGGGTCAAAGCATTTTAAAAGTATTTAAAGAATAATAATTTCAACAAGATGAGGTATTTAAATATGAATGGACTGATACAAGTCACATCAGGAAGACAGACTAACAAATACTACACATTGTGCTGAGTTGTGAATATGAGCATGTAAGTTAATAAGAACGCGTGAGGTGTTGAAAGGTTGAGTGTGAATTTACAGAATGTTAGACTTTCATTGACTCCCCATCTCTTGAATAATTTTTTTTCCAACAGCTAGAATGCTTCATCCATGTCTTCTTCAGCCAGTCTGTCAACAAAACACCTACTGTAACAGCTATTTTAAGAAAACATTTAAATATTACCCCTTGTAACTGGAGGAAATGTGTGCTTTCACTGCAACATTTCTAATAGTGAGAACTTTAACACAGCCTCTCTGCAGTACTCCAGGATGTTTTCTTTAGAGGAAACAAAATACAAAATAAAATATAGCTGTTATAAAGTGTTAATTATGGTTTATAATAGTAATAATCCCAGTGAATTTGATCATTACTGTTGTTAATGATCACTTTGTTAGGGTTTAACTGCCTTTAGTTCCATCTAGGGATACCCAATTAGCAAACCAGTCGTTAAATACTAGTAATGACTAATTATTCAAGGATTAAAAGCTTAAATATAAATAAAAGCGAGATTGAGACTCTTAAAATTAATGTGTTAATGTATCCCTTCCTCAGCATGAGTTACAGACTACATTCTGTCCTTATGACTAGCACACTTTCTATGGGGGATTCATTTCCCTTTAAATGACTCTCTTTTTTATATATTCTCTCCAGATGTTTAATTCACATATATTGTTTCAAAAGCCCAAGTCTTTCAGTTTAATAGAGTGCCTTCAATAGTACTAAAATTGTAAACTTTCTTTCAGTATTCAGCATGCTTTTGTGGGGGAAGGTTTTAAAGGCTTGTTTGATTTCCTTTGGTTTCAAATTCCTGGCCTCTTCAAACTGCCTTTAATTAGCATGAGTGATGTTATTTGCTATGTATAACATCAATTGTACTTGCACAACAGAACCATGACCAGATCTGTCCAGGGAAAACCAATAAACTATAACAGGGATCAACTTGAGTCTTTTAGTAAATACAGAACAAGGTGTTTTGTATGTGGTAAGAAAATTATAATAGTTGAAATGACAAAGGCAGAATAGGCACAGTTTGTTGTGATAGCGAAAACCTGGATGCACAGATATAGTCCAGCTAGGGTAAATATTCATTAATATATTCAGGCCATAAAATGTAGCTGCCAAGTGCCAATATAGAGTGTCTTCAGGCTACCGAAGTCTTGCAGATAGAGGTTAAATATAATTTAAGTAGGACAAAATATGTACATTAGCTTCCACATAAGTTTACTTTTCACTTTTGTCTATTGATACAAATCTATCTGCTTTAAAAATGAAGCACAAATAGATTAAATGGCATTTTCTCAAGACAGCCCTCAGCCAAAGCAAAAACTAAAGTTAAATTTGACAAACCAGGAAATGACAGCATTTGTTCTCAATCTAACAGCAGAAGGTAAAACTACACAACCCAGTTGTTTAAACATGATGGCTGAATAATCCCAAGACTCCTTCACACTTTAGGAATGGTTACGAGTGCCAAAACACTGCAGGAACATTTCAAGGGAAAGCTACTCTCATACAATCTTTCCTTTTTTCCCTGAACTATTTTGCAGTGTTTCAGTGGGGGTCCCTTGGGATTATTTTGTGCCAAACGATAAAGTTTCTCCTCACTGTCTTTTTGATATCATATTTGTTTAATAAACCCCAGGACATCCTCTTTCTGTAGAAACTATAATTGTTTTATTAATGTCAGTGGATCTATGACTCCTTAATTTAGTCATTAACCTAAACCCTATAAGCAATGCTATTGAAAAGACACACAATTCTTTTTATGTTTCTGTTCTTGGGACTTTTTTATAGCAGAAGTATATTTCAACATGTTTCATGATATACGCTAATTAAAACCAACATCTATTTTATATCTGTGAAACTTGAATTAATGTTTCCGTATAGCAGAAGGTAATTTTTCAGTTGCTGAATTAGCAGACACACACACACATATTTGTGACCTTTCAGAAAGACTCTTGTTCTTAAACCTCACTAGTTTGATTTCACATGGGAAAATGTAGATAAAAATCTGAGAGGAACTATACTGGAAAAATACTATTTTTTCCCTGCAATGACTAAGGTGAATCCAATACCATATTGTGGTACAGTCTTTATTTCTAGAATTAATTCTATAGTTGACAATTTGAAGTAAATTTCTCTCTGTAGAAGTAAAAAAGCTTTACTAGTTAAAAGTAAAATCTGATATATTATTGGTGAAATTGGAAATAAGGTATGAATACCAAACAAAATCTATCTTTATCCTTTTGGCCCTGAACTGTACTATTTTGTTCCATGTTGGCCTACAGAAGCTCCAGACTTTATCAGGATTTGGAAAAGTGTCAGAAAGTGGCTTTAGTGGAATTTAATCTGTGTTTACATCGCTATCAGCTGGTAGGTATAACTAGCATGTGTGATGGTGACACTCCGTGAAAAACAACATTCACAAAATCACTCGCCTCCCTCCACTGAGTCTGCTGACTCTCATGTGCAAAACTTCAATTCTTTAACATTTCAGGTACAATTATAGTAAGTCTGTGTATATGTGAATGTTGTATTATAAGCAACCTTCAAGAGAAGAGATTGTCTGTGTTGCAGTCCTCTTATCTCCTGTCTGAATGGCGTTAGCTGAGGGCTCAGAAAAGAAAAAGGGTGCTTCCCTACATTAATGGTGGATTTGTAGCTGCATAACTTTCAATTCATCAAGGCTGAAAATGGAGTTTTCTTCTGGTTGTAGCAAAGACTCTTAGGTTTCTAATGGAGTGCACAGCATTTGTTTCTTCCTGAGAGGTGTGCAGTATCACAGCAATTCAGTACCATTAGCATTCACTGCTACAGGGAAAAGAGAACTCTTCTACATTCATTGATCTCTGTCCGATACGCTTAATGAAAAAATACATCGAATATGATAACACTGCCTTAAGGAACAGAGGTAATTATTCAACTTCTGGGTATTGAGAATAACTTACTTCCTTTTTTGGCACACATCAGAAAAATTAAAAAAAAGCATGCTATAAGAACACTATTCTTTTTTTTATTTTCTTCCTTTTTTCCTCCTCCTTCAAATAAACACATCTGAACCACATTTTTCTGTTATTCTGTGACCAGGCCTTATACGACTGTGATTTATGAAACAAGGGAAATGTGAGCAGTAACTAATTGGTGAAGCACTATGGGATGCTCTGGCTGCTCTGCACACACAATGAGATTGGGGTGCTGATCATCATGCTTAAAGGAAGCAGCAGGCTTTAACCCTGCCCTCTCCATGCACACACTTTCCACCATCATTCTTCAAGAACCTATGATTTCTATGTTCAGGAGGTTTCTGTTTTGCAAAACACTCTTGACTCTCCTGCTTTCATGCACGGGTCTCAAATGACTTTTTAGAATGGACAAATGTATTTTGTCAGTGTTATGGATGGTAACACTTCTGTGGATGGGAAAAGCAAGTTGCCCAAGATCATGCAAAAGGTGATTAGCTGGAACAGTAATAAAAGGTAGTTTGTCCTGATCTCCCCATCAGATGGTTTTGTCTCCATTCTCTATGGATATGAAAAGCTTTGGATTTTAATACTTCACATGTTTATCAGAGATTCACAGAACAGATAAATAACACAGATTAAATGTGAACCAGGGAAGATATTTGCCAGATCTTTCTATAAAAGATCAGGAAATGTCTTCTACTAAGGTTATTCTTTATTTCTGACTTCAGATAGCACTGAGCTGTGATTTACTTTACAAGGCTAAAATCTCCTTACTGAGAGATTATGTTTAGCAAGAACTTCAGAGCAGGTTCCTTTCCCTGAACATATGTTTAGAAATTTGTTTTTATTAACATGAGACTGTGGACTGATATAGACTAAGTGTGGAAGCTGTAGGGAGGTATTTGCTTTAGAATGAGCAGCTACAGACATGACATGAACCAATCTTATTTATTCTCAAGTGCACTTTACTACCCAGAATATAAATAATATAGATTAATGGATATGTACATGCAATGTATATCCCTGTCTATCCTTAAATATATATTTTCATATTCAGTACTTGTATTCAGGTATAAATAGGCAGATTCAGAAATGCTTCACACAAACTTTGCCTAGTATAAGGGCCATCAGTATTTCTAAATCATAATGGACTAAGGTTGTTTCATCAGCCTAAATAACCACAGCCTTCCTAAACTGAGGATAGTACTTCATCTCTGGAAGAGCACAGAGACACATATTTGCCAATGGTGTTTATGAGCACCTGGATAACCAGTAGAGAAAAACTGGAACATTAAAATGACACAGGTCACCAAACAGTTAGAAATCCATACGCCCTGCTGATAACATGAATGAGGATGCTACTGTGAACAAGGAAATCAAGTAGGTTATGAAATGAAAGAAAAATTAAAGAGAAAGACAAAATTGAGAATAATAATAATAAAAAAGCTAAAACATGAAAAAGTAAGAGTTAAAGCAGAGGGACAAAAAGAAACAGGAGATAAAATAGGAATGTAAGTAAGAAGTCCTAAAGTTTCAAATTCATTCAGATAAAAGTCTTTATGTGGCTACATTTGAACTGCTCTTTTCTTTAGCAGTCTGAATTTCAAGTAGATATCAGATCTGTCATGAACAGACACGTGCATGAGTTCAGACAAGTGTAGAAACTGAGGCAATAGCTGCCAGATATAAGAGAGACAATTTTACAGGTGGAAAGTCCTCCTCCAAAAAGAGACCCTTTTTAAAAAATCAGCCTACCAGGACAGAAAGGAAAAAAAGAGAGTTGTAGAGTTTTTGAGATATTTTTGATCAATTTATCCATACTCCTGTTGAGCAGACACAAAAAGCCATACCTCAGTCCCTACATACAGTTGTTCTGGAGTCAGAGCATTATTAGTTTGTGGATCCCAAGTGATTGTACCAGAATCAGATAATTTTCACTCAAACTCCTTCGTGATTTGCAGTGTCACGATACATGTGAAAGGGCCCCATGCCAAAGGCCACACATCAAGCTTAGCCATTCACCCTGCAACAAATAGCAGCAGCAGTACTCCCAGAAGAAAGTGATAAATATTTTTTAGTGTCCCATTACTGCATAGCCATCTGCTATTTATTGCAACTGTGCAGATCATAATGTATCTATTTGATATTTATATAGATGCTGCTATTGCTTCCATATGAAGTGTATTGTAACTTAAGGTGGCATTAGCTTAATGTTCCATTAGAACAGAGCCGTAAGTGTATGCATATTTATACATGTATATCTAAATTATTGTTTTCCACTTATGGCCAGACAGTGCTGAGAGGCATAGTAAACTTGTGCCAGGCAATATTTGCAATACTGAATAGAAATAACTTGTTTGTGCAAAGCTGCCCATTACCCTAACTACAGCCACTCCTACTGCAAGAGGAAATGACCTATTGTGTACAGCTGGACACAAAGAGACAAGGTTCTTATTGTCCTGTCACTACTAGTAATATTAACTAATTCATTTCCTAAAAGAAAAAAAAAAACCAAACTATAATCTTACTATGGCTCTGATTCCTGAACTGTGAAATTATAACAAACAGAAACTGAGGCTGTAGTTTTCAAATATCAGAATAAAAGATTCCTATATATCCCACTAAGGCTATCAAAAGAAATAAAAGGCAGAATTCCCACAAAATTGCCTTCACTTTCTATGAAGCATTTAATCCAAATAGGATTGTAAAGGAGTGGAGATGTTTGTCTCTGTTAACCCTAATAAACTTTTGCAATCCTAATAACGTTGCAGACAACTGTAGAAGATGGTGTCAACTAAACTGATAGACTTGGGACAGTGTGCCAGGTGCCCAGAAGATGAAAACCTCTCTGCAACTCTGCTGAAGTTACAGGAAGGACCATGATTGACAAGTTGTAACGTTCAGGCCACACATGCTGGCACTTGTCAAGCTAGAGGATTTCAGGGTCCCCAGGGAAGGTGCAAATATTGCCCTATTAGCAATAACACGCTTCATAGCTTCGACTGGCGTGAGATGTTACGAGTGAACTGTGCAAGACATCAGGACACTGGGCGTGTTGTGCTGAACCAGTGCTGAACCAGTGCTTTAGACTATTGCTTGCCCTTAGCAGTAAACACACTGAAGTCAAACTAACCTTGAAAATATGTGTGTTTAAACATGTTAACCAGAGCAAGACCTGTAGAAATGCCATGAAATATCAAAGGAGGATAAGACTGTATATACGTAACCTGAGAGTTTCTTTGTTTATGCAAACAGGATTTTTTTCTGCCACTCCCAAGGTCTTTCACCATGCCAAGGAGCTGGTGGCACACTGCACTGATTTCCCCACTCACTGAGAGATGTTGCCAGTTTAACTTTTCCCATTCATCTGAGAGATTATTTCTTTATTGAGGTAATAAATGCATAAAGATAGGATAATACATCCATTAATCAGTCCCATAGATGTAGCCTAATTCAGGACAGGGCCAGTGTTAGGGTTAGTGTTCATCCACATCTGCTATTCTTTCTCTAGAAATCTCCTTTCTGTTATATTTCCTCTGTTGCTCATAAACACCGAATGAGTAACTTTGGTGATCTAAGGGTAATCCTTCCCTTTTCCTGTATTCAGTATGTTTACTATGAATGAGTGTCTGGGGTTTTCATTATTTATCAGGGGATAGAGTCATTCATTGTACCAGAGTCTCTGGAAGCCTCAAATCATTGTGATCTATCATACAGCATTTGTGAGGCCAAAACAGCCTTGTTGGCTTTCAAGCCCTCCAAAATCCTACAATGTAGAAACACCAGGGCAATGTCAGATCTGGCATGGACCTCAGAAAGGCCATTGGTTTAGAGCTTCAAGCTCCATGTGGGAATGGAGATGAAACCCCCACTCCACGTACTAAGCACCACTCCAGACCAGCTCTGCTCACTTTGATGGTACGTTGTACCAGAAAGCTGTAGCTCTAAACAACTTCGCAAAAGCAAATCTCATTATGTGATGGCAGGGCTTGTTTCTCCTAGAAACATGCTGCAAGGGAGCTTTTTTTTAAAGCCCATTTAGCAAGATGATGAATTTCTTTGTATACATGGTAATGAAAAAAAAAATAATTAAAAATGCATATTACATGGTTTCTAAGCAAAAATAATCTATTTGAATTCTCATTTCCCTGTGCCACATCTCAAAGTAAATATGAGCTTTATATATGGAAAGCTGATGATTAACCTTGAGAGTAATTAGAAGTAAAATGGTGATATCTCTGGGTAAGATAAGATCAGATTTGTATTGTGCTGTGTAGTATATAAGAGACTGCCTCTTTTTTAAGCAGGTGAAACAGGACAACTTTTTCCAAGGACAAATAGGAAAACGAACAGTACAAATTCATACGACAGGCCAGTGACAGTGCTTGGGCTACAGCTTGTCTTGTAAAGACACCTGTGGCTCCCAGTGCCCAAAAAAGAGTGTAAAACTAAGGTCTATCATCCTCAAAACAGAGAAAAGCATGAGAAACACTCCATCTCTAATTAGGGAAAAATCCTCACAATTCATGTGACTTTGGTCCAGATCCGTCCTTCTGAAAAAGGCAAAAAGACCTGGTAGCAAGACAGGCTGAAAAAAACCTATCGTCTCAAAGAAGTGAATAATTTCAATAATGCTTTGCATTTCTGTATTTTTCATCTCGGGGTGTGTGTGTGGCGACAGCGAGAGAATGATAAAAATTAAAGTCTGTGGTTTGTGAGCAGCTTCAGCGCAGAAAAGGCGGCTGGTACAGCCGGGCTGCCTGAGGCTACTTGGTCTACTTCGCAGTGCCACCTGCTGGCCCTGCTACCACAGAGTGGAAATTTCCAAGCTAATGCTTGCTGCAAGACAAATAGCAGATGCTCTGCTATCTTACTCCCCGAAGTACCGTGCAGCATGGCTGCTGAGTTGGAGGGAGGGCCTGACACTGCTCAAAGCCACCCATCGCCTCCTCAGCATGGTGCATCTTGATGGAAACACTGATTCCTGCTCTTGGTCCCACTGTAATGGGCATTGCAGTGATCTTACCAATGCTCAGTGACTTTACCAATGCTTCTTTCAGGCTCTCAATTCTTTTCTGTTTGCAGAAAAGCCTTTGCAAGTAAAGGAAAGACAGATTTTCTGCATCTGCAATAGGCATCTTTAAATTTTACTTTTCTCCCATTCTCCCTTCCCCAGGTACTCTGTTGCCCCAAAGCTCAACAGGGATGCTTGGATCAGAATGAAGGGTCTGAACAAAACAGTTTTAAAGATGGCATTTTGTCTCTTTTATGTATCAAGATTGCCTCTAAAGTTAAAAACAAACAAACAAACAAACAAACAAACAACAAAAACCAAACCAAACACACATACACAAAATCCCAAACAACCAAAAACACACACACACACACACACAAAAAAGAAACAACCAGTCCTTTCACAATTACCTATAATAAGGATGCAAAGTTAAGCTAGCCCCAAACAGGTAAGACCAGACATTATATCTGTGTTAGAAGCTTAGCCCTGCCCTAGTTTTGCTAGGAAGGACCAAACCAGCTCAGACTCATTGCTCCAGGTAGGAAGAGATATCTCAGAATTAGTGTTGAGGGCTCTACATGAAACTGCATTATTCAACATAAGCAGAAATTATTGATCATGAACAAGTGTTTTATCCACATACTATTAACAGCAGCAGCTCTTGAAGCAAAATCCACCTCTCTTCCCATATCTTTTCTCTGACTGATTGCTTGATGCAGGATTCATAGATTTGGCTGGGAAGGTCTTCTTAGAAGAAAGATGAGTGAAGATGAGAGCAGAGTGTGCAAGATGCTAACAGAGAATGGGTTAGAGTTACTGTCCTGTGTAAATCAGAACAGATGTTATGAGAGAATAGTGAAATTAATAAAAAATACTTGAAAAGAGAAAACCCCTTGATATTACCATCAGAAGTGGAAATCCAATTCAAGTAAAGCCATTGTCAAAACTGCTTCTGTATGCTTTGTACACAAGGCTGTGATTTCAGCCCCTGTGGGAAAACTGTAGGAGGATGTAAGAAATGTGCAGGGATCTTAGCAGGGTTTCTCCACTTCTCACTCTGTGCTATAATATCAGCATGATCTCTATACTTTTTGGGAATAAATTACAGGTATTTCTAGCCAGCAAAATAAATCTCGTTTTCCTAGCTGCCTTGTTATCCCGAGTTCTTTATCTTTGAAAGGTGTGGGAAAGGAGGAGTAATTTCAGCAGTACTTACCACAATGATCACAATTATTTTGCTGTTAGCTAAGTGCCCACCGTGCATTCACCATATTGTCTGGTCTTCAGCTGCAATACCTTTACAGCAATGAACTAGATGCTAATAAGGACTGATTTCTAGGTTCAGTGTATTATTCTTCAGAGCTTAAAGGGGTATTTATAATAGTCCTTGTTTTCCAGTGCCACAATCATGATTCAGGATTAAGCACTTCAGCCACTTAGCTGAATCCCACATCATGTCTCTCACATCTCCCAACTCCCTCCCTGCCAGTGAATGTCTGTCAGGGGATATTAAGGTTTTTTTTAGAAACCTTTTTTTTTTCACTTTCCCTGACTCTGGTGAAGGGGGGGCCGGGGGGTCGCAGTGGGTAGAGTGGGCCGGGTATGTCAAGGTAACAGAGCAGAGCCACCTCACGGCCCTGCTGCTTCCTGCTCCTTCCTACTGCCAGTGTCTGTGGAATGTGACAGCACCAGGATGTTCCTGGTGCAGTCCTGTGTATGTGCAGTGTTAAGGCGGGAAGGGATACCACGCTCTCATGCGCTGATGGCCGTGGATGGAAAGAAGGAAGGGGAGAGTCTCTGTAGGCAATCGCTCCAGGTCTGAACCTGTCCTCTTTGGGTGAATTCTCTGACCACAGAATCACAGAATGTTAGAGGTTGGAAGGGACCTACAAGATCATCTAGTCCAACCCCCCTGCCAGAGCAGGATCACCTAGACCAAGTCACAAAGAATCTTCCCTGACTGGGAA
>JANHGL010002183.1:43032-57177 GCA_024611195.1 Ceyx melanurus
CTCTTCTCCCAAGTTAAAAATGACAGGAGGACGGGGAATGGCTTCAAGTTGCACCAAGGGAAATTTAGGTTAGATATAAGGAAAAATTTCTTTACTAAGAGGGTGGTTAGGCATTGGAATGGTCTGCCCAGGGAGGTGGTTGGGTCCCCATCCCTGGAGATGTTTAAAAACCATGTAGATGTGGTGCTGGGGGACATGGTTTAGGGACCCTGGGTCTACCCTGGGTGTAGGGTTAATGGTTGGACTTGATGATCTTAAAGGTCTTTTCCAGCCAAATGATTCTGTGATTCTGTGATTCTGTGTTTACTATTAAAATTAAAATTGAAGTAAGAACTTAAATTATAAATAATAACTGTATTTTTCTTAATCATAGGGTTTTGTTGTTGTTGTTTGTTTTGGTCTGGTTTTTTTTATCAGCTGAAGCACTGCCAGGATATTTCTCTAGTTCCTGTCACAACAAGCTGAATACATCATTATGAAAGAGGTATTACTATCACAGAATGAACTCTTTCCTGTTCACGAAGACACTGCAAACTTTATGACCACCAAAACATGCTGACCAGTGATGGCTGACCAGTAAATGGCTCTGATGTGACAGAAGAGGTGACTTCTATTCTGCTTCATTTTAATATTTTTCTTCCTTCTACAGTACTTTTTGTAAACCTGAATAAGGAGCTCTTTGGTGTGCACAAGGTTTTTACCACCATAATTCCTCATATCACAGTAGGATCCTTGATCTGAAATGCAAAGTACAAAGCCTGGAATGGTTTACCCCTTCTATTGATATCAATATTAAAATGCTTATTACCCAAAAGGCATGAAGAAAAGATCTTGAAAACAGATCTTGGTGATCTTGGAACAAAAGCAGCCGCAATGTCAGCTGGTGGAAGCAGATTTAACCTGAGCATTTGATGAACAAGGAGACACAGGACTTTCAACAGGCATGCACACAACAGAAATTACTGGCTTGTAATTTATAAAATCAGATGGAAGACACCTGACTATTCCCAGTAATTACACAAAAGTCAATTATCTCCTTCAAATACCAGCTCACTAGTACTGAAACTGTGAACTCTGCTTTGAAGGGGAATGTGTTTCAACCTAGTTTGAAGATCAAAAGTAAAAAGTATCACGCTTACAGGACTTTGGCCAGATAATGTACTTGGTAACCCCATGTTCCCTACTACAGCTGCAGCCCTACAATAACACAAATCCACTTAAGTCCTTCTGAGGCTGTGCTGCCTATTTATTCCAGCCCTTACATATGCTCAGCTGTTGTATAATTATAGGCCAATGTCTCTGAGCTGTTCATGCTGTAAAATTCACGAGTGGATAGTTTTGAAAATATATGGCTGGCTATTTAGAACAGAATAATTTCCTAGGTTTCTGTCAATGGGGTTTGCAGTTAAGAGTATTCCTCTGTCACAGCTTACTGGGAGCATTCAGGAATGTTCTTGTGCCCTTGTTAATAGTAAACAGGTGGATGCTATCATTTCACAATTTTATTTTGTTTTCCCTAATGGTGGGGCAAAATGTCCTGCATAACAAGCTCACATAAAATTTAAAATGCACAGGATAGAACTATAAGTTAACTTTATCATCTGGATTTAGTGTTAGCCCTTTGCACTGAACACCATTTGCATACATCAGAGATTCCTGGACTGTGTGCAGGTCACTTATTCATTATTATAATTTATTTCTAGCTCAGTAATACCTAGAGGCCCCAGGGAAAGGCAGTTACACATACATGCATATAATGAAAAGAGAGTTCTTGCCCTGAAGAGCTCAGCATAGAGCTACCTACCTGGTATAGCAGCACCCCATGCAGAGATGCCAGGGTTGTCTCTAAATGAGATGATACTTTTTTGTAGTATGGTAAAATGTCATGCAGGAACACTCTCTGTCCTGGAAGCAGTGCAGTTGCATCACTACAGACCTATATCTGGGCTAAATTAGTGGTAAATAATGTATAAGCTGACAGCTACAATGCTTCCGGTTTCAGTTATCTCTGAAACTTCATTTTACTGTACAGACCTATTCTTTAAATTTGCTACCTAAATAGAATAGGAAAAATAGCAGCTAAAGGTTTAAGGCTGTCAGAATCAGGAGAGAATTCAGGGGAGAGGTACTACTTTTTTTTTTTCTGTGTTTAGTTGTTGAAGTAGGCTAATATTCCTCAAAAACAGTCTAAATTAATCTGTGTTCACTAGAGGGAAAACAAAACACTGGAGGGAAAACAAAAGAAGCCAAAAACAAAGCCCAACTACAAGCAAAGAGAAAACCTTACTAAACTAAACCCCAAACCAATTTATTCTGATTATTAAACAGGTGTATATTCTAACATTCTCACACCTACTTAAATACAGAGATAGTACTGGCTGCAATGGATTACTCAGAGTAGCAATGATCTTCTTAAAATGACAAAATTGTTTGAAGATTAGATTTTTTTTTGTCTTTTTTTTTTCTTTTTAATAAAGAATTATGTTAGTAGAGACAAGAATTAGTGCAAGGAAATCCCTCAGTCTGTGCTACACAGGTGGTCAGATTACATTAACTCTGTGGTCCCTTCTGACTGAACAGTCCATTAACTTAAGTATGAAGTTAGAGGAGAATGGGGGATAAAACTTGGCTGTGGAAGTAATTGATTTCTTCAGCTCAGAAATGAAATTAAATCACAACAGCAAACATCACTTAGGATCACCATTTTTATTTATTTATTTATAATGTTCAGCAAATTGAAACAATTTAGTTCAGGCTGAGTATTTACATCAACCTGAGATAATCTGATTAAATTCCTTTTAGAACATGTTTAATAAAAGCACAAGTGGAATTCATGAAACAAGGAGGGGAGGAGATGTAAAGGGTCTCTTGGGAACAGGGTAGTTTACAGGCTTTCTAGTCCCTTTGAGGAAATTTCTGTCAGCCTGCTCTTTCCCTATCTATATATGTCTTTATGGATTACTTTTTGTTTACCACAGATACATAGAAATAAAAGCATACACTTTGTTACATACTTCATAAGAGACTTGACTTAGATTTTGGAAGGTAAACTCAACTTAATGAAATACAAGATTTACTTTCCACTGTTAATGAAAATACTGAATATCTAAATGAAACAACAACAAAAAAACCCAGAATACTTTAATTGTTCATAAAAATATTATGAGGATTTTCATATTGTGACAATTTTTTTTTCTATTTTTGAATGAGAAGAGTTTTCAGATACGTGAATTTCTGAAATACTGAGATAGAAGTATTCCTTTGTCTATATTTTATCAATGCACTCACTCTGATATCTCTCTCTTTTGGGGCTTTGAAAGTCACTGTCATTTTCAAGGGGATTTAATTTTTTCTTGTCCTCAGAATTCAATCTATTTTCCCAAATGCTAGATATATTTTAAATGAAGATGCTGTATTAAAAGTAGTTAAGTGGGTAAAAATAAAACACAAAGAGTAGGTTGAGAACTTCTTCCCTGTGGCTAATTTTTTTCCCCACAGGTCATAAAAGCTGCTGGAGCAATTATCATCCTGCTAAATTCTGAAAGAGCACTTTTAAATAATTTAAAAAGTGATCTGTTTTTTAACATAATTACTATCATTATATTTTTTACATGGGAGTGAACCAAGAGATAAGTACCTTCTAAGTCAATAAATATCTTGGCCTGAAGCCCTGAAACTTTATTTATCTATGAAGTGTTTATCTTACTGAATCCTCCCTAGAAAAACAAAATAATTATTGCTTAATTATACTAGATATGAGTTTTCTCTTTCAATTACAAAGTGGGATGCTTAAAGTTCTTCCAGTGTTCGAAAACATCTCCTGAAACCAGTTGTAAATGAAGAAGCATAAAGTTAAACATGGGATGTAAATCCCACAAGCACTTTTTCCCTATTGCCCCCAACAAAAGTAGCCTCACAAGGGTTCAGTTCCCTCCCTGTGAACCTTGTAGGAATTGCTCCATTGCTGTTAGTCAATCAAGCCCCTGGGGAAAGAAAGAGCCCATTTACTAATAAGATTTTAAGGGTCACCAAGGGAAAACTTTTCATTATAATGGTCTTGTTTTCTGAGGAATAGCAAAAGACTTTCCAAGGTGAAGTATTGAGAGATGTAATCTCTTTTTAATCTCTAGGAACTGCTTTTTTTTCTGTTATTAATATTGCTTCTCCACCATAGGCTGCTACACCAGAAAATAGGTAACTAATGGCTAACACTAGGCACATTTCCAAATCCCATTGACTTCCATGACATTCAAGCAAGTGCTTAAAGTAAAATTATACTTCCTTCTCTCTCTTGGGAAAAGAAATTATAACCTAGTTTAAAGAACATTATGCCTACATATCAGTAAATAATTTATTTTGAGTTCAAGACCGACAGAAAGGTGTAGTAAATAATCATCTCATTCCCTGTGCATCTTTCAGGTCTTCATTTTCAGGGCCATTGCTATTAACAGCTACTAATAATGGATTCATAGAATAATTAAGGTCAGAAGGGACCTCTGGATGTTATCTAATCTATCCTGATGTTAAATGCAGGCTTAATTTTATCAGGTACCCAGAACCTTGTCCAGTTGAGTTCTGAATATCTCCAAAGATAGAGGTTACGTTATTGCTTTTATTTTTGCTGTTATTGTTATTTAAATTATATATTGCAAAATATGAAGCAAAAGTTGAGACTCAAAAACCTCACATTTCTCTAATCAGTGCCTTTATATGAACCTTTTAGCCTTCCTTAAATGGGATATTCTCTATGGTTCAGGATTTTTTTTTAATATATTGATACAAGAGAATAAACAAACAACAACAACAACTAAAAACACCAAGCCAAACAAACAAATAAACAAACAACATTGTGTGATGTGGAACTCCTGAGAGGATACTAACTGCACCATCATTGTGCATTTATATATCTTTGCCCTCACTTCTCCCTTCCAGGTAACTAGGAATATGTAGTATTCTCTAACTCAGGGCAAACTTTCCCAGTATAAGTGACAGAGGTGAGGTAGGTATTGGTTGTATGGGGGGAAGAAAGAACAGGTTGCAAAAGATGTTAGGAAGAGGGGAGGAGGAAACACATATAAGTACTTCCCTGAAACAACAAGGCATTGGAAACAGATGACATCTGTGAGCTGAAAGTTTGAAGACACAGATAATGGTTGCAGTTTTGCTACTGTATCCATCTTCTGAGAGGTGGACAAAAGGGATAAGCTATCACCAACAAGAATCTATACATTAGAGCACAAGGGGAGGGAGAAGATCATGCAGACCAGAGAAAATGGGGACAAGTGAAGGAGGCTTATTGCTAAATTGACTGATGGGATTTGTGAGCTGGTGGCTGGAAGAAGCCTGAGGAAATAATAACATGAAAGTTAGGGCCAGTGATCTGATCCCCTGGGATAATCAGTCCCTAGGTTGAAGCTGAAGAACAAGGGGGAGAAGACAGCTTAGGAATAGAGATTGGAGCAAATGAGTAAGAGGACAAGACCTGTAAAATTTGTGATGATTATTATAGACACTATTATTTGGAAGTGCCATTTTTTCCCCCTCTCAAAATAAGCCATGTGAGAAGGGGAATCATAGTGAACTAAAAATCACACATTAATCCAGAAGCTACATCATCAAGCAGGGTTTTCATGCTCTCCTAGGCCTACCACAGAAACCACCCACAATTTTCATTTCCTCAATCAGAGAGGGGATATATTAACAGAACTTTTTGTTCTTAAACTAGTACAGGCTGTAAATTATTCCCAAGCATCTGCTATCAGATTCTGACAGTTGTCCTTAGCTGTTTGATAAAATCTCTGTGACGTCAACTATTGAATATGTTTTCTCTCCTTGTTCTGGTTCAGCAGTAGCACCAATCTTCTCTCTTGTATCTTCATTTCCTTTCAGCTGGTTTCCCCTCTGTAACTCCCAAATCAACCCAGATCCTTATTTTTTGTGGTTTTTTTTCTTTTTTAATTTATTTATTTCCAGTTCCAAACCTAATATTTTCTCATTCTTCTTCTAAAACTACATTGTCTTTCTAGAAACTTCTTTATCTATCTTCCCCCCATCCTAAAACACGGTCATAAATACAAAGCCCTTGTAACATTCAGTTCCTTTGCATACATCATGGACAAGTTATACAAAAAGAACTGAAGAAATGCATTAGCAGATACAATTCCAGAGTTGGATGTAATGCCTGACCAGCAAAATCCATGTGATGCAGGGAAGATATCTTGTGCAATCACGCAGAACATTAAAAAGGAGTCTTCTTGCTTCAAAAATAGAATCAACACTTTAATGTGAAAGAAAAAAAAAAAAAAAAGAAGAGGAAAAAGTTAATTGCATCCATGCTGCAACTCCAATTTGAAATTATAGCTGTATGCACAACACTTAAAAGCACACAGTAAATGACAGAGCTACTTCTTCCTCCACAACATATGCTCTGACCTTCAAATTCCACAGTGATCTCACCAAGGCAGACCAGCTTTGTGTCTTGTGACCTGATTGGAGCATGTTCCTTACAAGTTGTTTCTTCACTGGATTTCACAATATCACAGAGTATTAAGGGTTGAAAGGGACCTTAGAGATCATAGAGTTCAATTTATATGGGAATTATATGGGAAGATACTGTGTAGTGCTATTAGCTTTGCTTAGTCCTGGCTGCACACATTCCTTGTTTCAGATTTAATTTCTCTTTTTTTCTGTGGTATCCATAGATCCAATGGGTCACCTGATACCAGAATGATAAGCAGTATGTCAAATACTCATCACTTAAGATTGTTACATCAAGTTTACATTCTCCAGAGATTATATGGCTTCTGAAGTCCAGTTTATCTTTTGTGTAAACTGATAAATAATACCACTGCTTGTATGTTGTGGATGTTGTAATATTTCCATATATTGAGACATTATAACTTTATTTTTGCAATCTTATACACTTAGATACAGCTCTGCAAATGCTGGTAAACTAAACATTAACAGTAAGACTAACTATATGTTAGTAAATTCAGCTCTGCACTGGAAGTCCATGTCATTAAAACTGTTGGAATCATCCTGAAGACAGAATGTCATTTAGTCCTCTACATTCTTGTGTAATTAGGGAGTCCAATAGCATGAATGCAAGCCATTCCACACCAGAAGGTTTGAGTGCAAAAGGACAGTCCCTAGACACATTTAAATCACTCCAATAAACCCACTGAAATTGAGCTACGCATTCCTCCAATATTTCAAGGATTCCAGAAAATATGAGTTCCACAGGGGACTATAATCTATTTTATCCCCCAAATCTCTGTATAAAAAGCACCTTGATTTGCAACATTTACTTTCTGTTCTCTTGTTTTCTTATTATCCCACATGACCTAGGAATTATTTAATACTTTTTTCCATGCTGGCAGATTAAAAGATTTAGTACAAATCTAACAAAAATTTAGTAGTTTATCCATTCTGATTCTCATCTACTCTTCAAACAATATTCTGTATAATCAATCCATGCTTATTTATTCTGTTTAACAGAAAACATATTCAAAATGTAGATGTACAGTCTTGTGACCTATCAAATGAGGAAATCATGATGTATCTGTCTCTTCAGAAGTAAAAAAAAAAAACTCTGTTTGAATCAATATCTTTTGGCAGATGGCATAGAGAAAAGTAGAATGAAAACGAAGAAGGTTTGAGAGCAAGATTAAGGTACAATCATTGCAAAGTGTCTATAATACAGAATCTAGCCACAGTTTTGCATGGTTCTATTCTATCTGAGTTGTTCAGGTTAGCATTAAACAATATAAGATTAAGCACTTGTCAGGTGAACTAATGAGTTTTGGATTGATTTCTGTCTTCTGCAATGCTACTAGCATTTTTGACAGGTATGATTTATAGGGCATTCTTTGGGTCTGTTCATGAGAAGAGCTGTTTATTTTGGTTGATGGACAGGGTTTCTAATGTTCCCAGTGGAGTGTGCAGATGGCAGGAAGGACAGTAATCTTTGAGACCATCTCTCAACGTCTAGGGTATGTCTCTTATAAATTTGTAATCAAGATCTCAAAAAACTAATGTGGGCAGGCTGCCTCTGAAATTGTTTTTGCGACCTTTGGCCAATGTAATGCTCCCCGTAAAATGTATGTCTGGTACTTTTGCTGTTTAGTAAATGGAGCTTGTATAGGCAATCAAGGAACTATACTTTCCTTTCTAACTGATGTGACATATATACACAGAAGCAGAGTTTTACACATTTACAGTTCTATTCCCTCCAGCTTAGAAGACTTTTTTTTTTACATTTTATGTCTATGGATATCTAGTGTACTAGTAGGCTACAAAAAAAACAGCCAGACAGTCTGTGTTGGAAACCTAATGGAATCTCTAAGGTGTGAAGATAACAAATCTAAGCATCTGCACCATTGAATAATTTCTATTCTTATCTGCTGTTCTTTCCACCGTTTTATATTTTTTTCTATTTGTCTCGCTTATAAATTAGATCGTACTGTCCTGAAAAGATAGGTCTGTATTGATGCATCAATAGAGAGACAACATGTGTCTGTCTTCTTTTATTTTCTTACTTCTAAAAGCTAAATAACCAGTTTTTAAAGAGGCTACAAAATAGACTGAATAACACTTATACAAGTATTTCCTGAAAACTTAGGATAAAAGGGCTGAGTGTGGTGTAACTTTAAACATCTAAGATAGACTTTCACAGCTGTCAGTTGGTAAATAATAGTAACACCATGTTAAGATAATTACATGGCTTGACTCTAATTCCAGTCCTGCAGAGCTCAGTTGTCAAAAATTGTACTTCATATCACTAGGAACCTAATAGGAGGTTTGATTTCCAGAGAATTTAAACTAGTGCCATATTTAACCTGAGGCTTATCAAGTTTGAAGTCTTTGACCTATTATATTGTTCAGATCCTTTTGATCTTTTCAGTCCTACAACTAAGTCCAATGGTGCAGCTCTCTCTACCCCTCCCCATCATCCCCTTTCTCAAGTGTGTGTATCTTTTAAAACAAATCCCAATTTTTCAAAGGTCTGCTCTGTTTCTATACTATTCTGCATGTGGGATGATGATTTTGCATCCTGTAGACATTGAGTCTAGGCTGATCATCAGCAGAGGTATAATGATGCTTTAATGGCTAGCAGAGAAATTGAGGAATACTCTGACTCAACCTCCATAATCTGCTGACACTGAGATGGTCTTGGGTGCATAAGGCATCCATACCTGACAGACAGCCTATAGGACAGCTGTGTTTTTCTGGACAGGCAGCTGCTTGATGTCTGTCATTACCAGCAAAATCAAGCCTTTAATACAGTGGGGAGCCTCCTACTTCAGTCCTCTGCACTCTGAAACACCTAGTTTCATTCACCTCTCACTGTCCTCCCCCAGCCTGGCTAGCAAAAGTATTTTGATAGTGGTAACACCTGCAAGAGTGACAGCAGACCTCACAGACGGGATGATGAAGAAAGCTCAGCAAAGGCAAAAAGGGTTTCCAAAGCAGCCAGAAGCACACTTACATAAGTGACAGAAATAACAGAAACATAACTTTTTCCAAAACTTATCTACTATGAAGGTAATTTACTACAAGGACAACTTGTGTATCTTGCAATAGGTATGCATAATACAGAGAAAAATTGAACTTCAAATGAGGACAGGGACTGAATAAAATGTTGACATTCAAGCACTAACATCCAAACAGACCTCTTCTACAGTCATTGGGCACACTTGACTTGGTGTTACAGCCATTAATTGGTTTAAATAGTATGCTCTATCCTTCTTATCCACAATACACTAAATAGTTGGAGTAATTTTACCTCTCTTGGCCTCATCTAAACAATGTAATCCTTTCTCATAGGATTTTATAGTCCAAGTATCCCTTTTCTGACACTACAGGGAGAGGCTAGGTCTCTGATGATGCTCCAAGTTATTGATTTTTGCAGCCTGTGAATACATCATGTACATAGTGTCAGCCTCCTCATTTACAAATTATTCAGTCTTTGTTCTCACTAAACTTGTTCCAGTTTTACTGCTTCTTTTCTAAACCTGCCTGTCAAAACTATCTATGCAATTTGAGGTGAGTTCTCATCACAGTTTTGTGTGGATAAATTAATGAATCCTTAACTCTATTGAAAGTATCCTATTGAGCAATCACAGCTGCTTTTCCCATGTCTGCATCCTGTTGAATGCTCTTCCTCTATGATTGACAAGAATATCCTGATCTTTCTTCCCTTTAGATGTTACTAAGTGATGACCTAGCATTTTATACATTAAAATCTCGCTACTACTCCCTCAGTTCCTGATCTTTCACATTGTAGTAAGGAATTTAGCCATCTTTACCCTTGTTTAGTACATTATCCATTTCTTCCCATTTGTTATCTATTTCTTCCTCTGCACTGATGACCCCTTCATGACACCAGCAAATTTCATAAGCAATCTCCTATACTTCATGCCAAGATTACTGTTGAAAAAATTGAAAATGCATGAACCCAGCCTCTGTCAGCAACCTATTTCTAGCCTCATATCACCTCTTTTAATAGTTTCTCTATGCCATTTCTTTTCTGTTTCCATCAATTGATGTTCATTCTTTGGAGACTCTTAACATAGTGCATGCTATTGAGATCAAATTGGTGAAACTGAAGTCTAGTGGATAATTTTCTTGTCTGTTGTTAAGTACAGGTACCGTGTTTTTTTCTTTTGCATGTGTAAAAACATTTGTTTCTAGCTTTGCAATGTTAGGTGAGTTGATTATAGTGTACTTTACACCCAATATGAGAATGAAACTCAAGAGGCATTGACTCTGTCTTGTTAATGTTCATTTCAGGATCCATATCTTTGCCTTTCTCATCTCAATATCAAAAGAATTTAAAAACAAAGAAAAAATGTGAATCCTGCTTTAGGACTGACCATGATTTCCCTTGTCATAAAGAGTGGAAAATTAAGGGTTGTGCTAGACCCCCACACCTTCCTAATGATCTTTACCCACATGCTCACAGAAGGATTGGCCGGTTGCCTAGAGCTATATAACCTTCTGCAGTAGCACCAGAACAAGGCAGATTTTTCTAATGCAGGGGTAGGATGTTTTATGCCCCTTAGCCTCTTCATGTCTACTTTGCTAAACCATAGTTCAAATTAGCAAATACTTTGGGGCCTAACTCATTTGCAGCAAGTTCCTGTCAAAGTGTAGAGAGTTACTTCAAGACTCAGAATGAAAACCCAGATTGTGCTGCAATTTTATTGACTCCTGCAGTAAATGAATCTCCCCTTCCTCAAATGAGTGAGTGAGCACAGCACATAATCCATTTCTCACCACTGTTTTTCTTTGGTTTGATCTGAAAAGAGCAAAAGATATTTTGCTTCCTATTTGGCCCCCGTAGGTTTAAAGGACAGAGGAATTTGGGTGAAACTGTACAACTGTCACCTACAGGTTTCATATGAGGGTCTGTGAAAGGATTACCTAGGACTTCAGGTGGCAGATGACTTTTTTTCTCCCATTGCAGGTCAAAAATTAATTTGTGGAAGAAAAAAAAAATGCTTTTGAAGAAAAAAAAATAACTTTGATGGGATATAGTAGGTAAGCTGAAGTTCACTTTCTGTCCTCAAAACTGCTACTCACAACCAGTAGCAAATGAATCAATCCCAGACTATTATGGATTATTATTACTTCTGTGTATATATCAATAAAACCTTACAGGCATGGCTGCTGTCTTCTTATTCCCATCTGTGTCTCGTACCAGTGAGTTAGTTGTATCAGTGAACTATTCAATGGTCATGTCCATTCTCTGTTTGTACTGCAATTTCCCCACTTGGGAACTGAAAATAATGACAACTTTCTTTCCAATGACATAGGAAGATATGACAATGAATAATGTTCCACTGGTCTAAGTCAAAGCTGAGAAACTTTCAGTTGAATTCAAGATACATTCAACCAGGAGTTATAAAGGCTAAATCATTCTATTCCAGAACAAATCTCAGGATTAATTTAACCCCATTTGTGAGGCAGCAAATCATTTAGCAATAAATGCTAATTTCTGCAAACAGATTTGTTTATTCATTTATTCATCACTCATTTTTAATTTCATAATTTTCAGCCTTTGCAATGTTCCCAGAAAAATTTTTCAGTGGTTATTGCCCCAAATACTTTTCTGTGATTGCCCATCTGAATCATACGGGAATGTTTTTAGTTTGTCTAGTCAAATAACTAAAATAGAATAGTAATTAATTGTGATATGGCTTTCTTTTTGTTTTCTTAGGGTTTGGTTTGTTTATTTTTTCAGTTATAAATGAATGCCCAAAAATTTTCATATCAATGTGTAGATTCCTGTATAAATTGCATTTACACAGATTCCTATGTTAAATGTCATACACAACCTTTCTGTGTGGCCTTTCCTGAAGGAAACTATAGACTATTCCTGAAATGGTAAATTAGGGATTTCTGATACTGTTCTTTGACAGTTAGGTCAATAGGCATGGATCAGCCCAGGTCCACACGAGTAACATTTCTTACTGTCAAAACCAGAGTGGTTGTATGCTGAGTTCCAACTGAAAATGGTTTTCTTGCCCATGAAAAATTCCAGGCTATTCTGGGACTTGTTTCATAAGAGAGGAATTCAGCCCAGACCAAAACAACACACAGAAAAACTTCCGCAAATTAAGAGCCTAAATCTGATAATACTTTTTGGCAATCCAAGGCCATCAGAATACAGACTCAAAACTGTGTCTTTAGATGTAGAAAAAGTTCTATTAAAGGTCAGAAAGGGGTGGTAGGTCCCTGTAGCTTCAGGTATGTAATCTGGTCATCTAATGTCACCTCCTAAATTTCAGCTGTCCCTGTTTAAAACTATCAGAGAAAAACAAGTGCCTCCAGAGTCTCATTTGAAGAAACGGCACAATGTGAAGAGGTTTGATGCATCTAAATAGTTGTAAGCCATGGACAGTTTGATTACATGAGACCTGGAAAGTATCACACCTCCTTTAATACATTAAAATCTCTCTCATCCAGGTTTTCTTCTGTTTCTTTTTTTCCCCCTGAACCTATATATCTATTTCCAATTCCTGACTTTTTAAAGAATTTTTGTATTTTAAAAGATTAAATATGACACTTGGAATTATTTGAGCATATATAAAAAGAAGATATAAGACCTCATGACAAGCATAAGAAACACTGGTGCAGTTTGCATTCATAGGGAAGCTGTGAAATCTCCAGCATGGGAGGATTTTAAGAGGAGACTATAAAAACATCTATCTAGCTGATGTTTTTCTGGATCAAAGAAATGGAACAGAAGACCTATTGAGACACAGATTATTTTATTGCCTAGGAGTCTAGGGTTTTGTAGTTTTACAGTGGTTAAAGTCTTATGACTGGAATTTAATGTGATCATCCTGGAAAACAGGCAGTCAGATAAAATTAAGAGATATTCAAATCAGAGTTTTCAATTTTGATAGATGTACAGTCATCCTTATTTTGTCAAAATACAAATTATCAATTACTATTTTACTGGGCATTTTGAAGAGTGTAATCTTTTCAGACAAAGTTGTTTCATAACTATATGACCTTCTCCAGTAATTTTCTTTATGTTAAGATCTAGAATTGAATGAAATATTTGCCTACAGGTGTTAACATCATATTATTTTATAAATAGGAAAACAGAAGCAATGAGGAAAAAAAATTAGTAGTTTTGCAATCCTTGTTCATCCTGTAATGTCACCATTTTGGCAATATTTTTAAACATTAACTGCCTGTTTGTACTTTTGTTTGTTGTTAATAACTACAGTCAGTAAATTACTTTGAATACAAATTTTGAAGTCAGTTTTGACAACATATGGGGTCCTATGTTTCATGGATATGAAAAAGTGAAAATATTTGGACATTCAAATATCTTTGGAGAATAAGGCCTGTGGACCTGAAAAATACATAGAGTTTGTATTGCTGATATAAGTGAAATATATTTCAAAGAGAGCTTAAAAACCTCACATGGCCTTTCTGATTCAACAACAAAGACTCAGAATGTTGATCCTCATTATCTCACATTTTAACCAGAAGATGCTCTACCCCTCACATTTTATTAATTCAGTAACATGTCACTTCAGTCATTGTTGCTGTTTGGGGTCAGGGCAACCCCCAGACCGATAACAGACCGCTCTCTTTTAACCCCCCTCCCTCCCCAAAGGGGAGAGA
>JANHGL010002184.1:0-24795 GCA_024611195.1 Ceyx melanurus
CTCCTCGTTCCTGTTCCTTTTGACGCGGGCCGTACCCCCCTTCCCCCCCCCCCAACCAGAAGGTCTCCCCTGAGCCCCCTTTGCTCCAAGCACAACAACCCCAGGTCCCTCAGCTGCTCCTCACAATATTTGTTCTCTAGACCTTTCCCCACCTCGTTTGCCCTTCTCTGGCCACCCTCCAGTCCCTCTGTGACATCACCACACCACCCAGACTTCTGTGCCTCCTCCCTCCCTCCTCCAAGGCCACTGCCAGGGGGAAACGCCTCAGATGGCAGAGTCCCTGGCCACCCACTGCCAGCCCACCACGGGCACCGGGCCTGGCTGACACACATCACATCTGCCGGGGAAGCCGCGTCTCACTGGGAGCGTTAACGGTCTAATAACTCTTTCCCGTGCAGCCCGGGTGATGACAGAGCTGTCACTGAAGGGTAACAGTGCTTTGGTTTAAATGCACGGCCCTGTTGACTCATGACTGCAGCAGCTCCAGGACAGGAGCAGTAAATCAAGGAGGGTTCCCAGCACCGAGCTCGGAGCCTCGTCCCGCTGGAGGCATCTCCTGAGGACTGCCCAGAAGCGAGGGAAGCAGGGACAGGCACCCCCCACCCTCCGCCTCATCTCCCCGCCGAGTGGCAATGAGCCCCATGCTCATTTCAGGAACTTCTGATGATTATCACCTTTATTTTTAAATCTGAATTCCTGCAGGAGTCCCCTTCAGCGGGGAAAGGGGGCCCCCCCCCGAGAGGCGGCTGCGGGGGGGGGGGTGGGGGTGGTGGTGTGTGAATTGATTGCCTGTATCTGATTAGCAATTACACTCGGCACACTTCAGCAGCAAATACTGTCACCCTGGGCTGGGGACGAGGCGAGGGCAGATTGCCCGGGTGGGGGAGAGGTCCCTGAGGAGGGGGCTTGGAAGCCCACAGGGATGGGAGCAAGGCATCGGCATCCGGATGGTGCTGACACCCACCCTGCCCTGGGTGCCCTCACCCCAGGAGGCCACAGGCAGCTCCTGGCTGGAGGGGATTTCAGTCCCTGTAATCATTTGCTTACCAAAGATTTTCGAGGCTCCAGGGGGAAGCCACCAGGGTGAGCTCTCGGCGCTGGTGCTTACTGGCATTTATGAGTTGTGTCTTTAATATGGTGCTGGAATATTTGCCCTGTAAATTCTTAAGAACAGATTTCTAGCTGAGCCCTCGCTGGCATTACAGACTATGACTGAATCAGAAATAAATTGCATTACTCTCCCTCACAGCATAAACATCTGAGAAGGGACAGAGGCAGCGCTGCAGCTGGGGGGTGGTGTCTGGCCACTGTGGCAGGGGGGCCATGTGCCATGTCCCCTGGGCCCCCAGCCACCCTTCCCCTTGGGGATGTGTGACACAAGTGGCTGAGGGATGGCAGCTGCTGCAGCAAAGCTGGGATCCCCCAACCTAGGACACAATTACCTGGACTCAAAGGGCTCTGGCTTCTCCCCATTTCCCAGCCAGGAGAAGGCATTCTGGGGGAAGCAGAGGGTCTCTGAATGCTGGAGCCAGCACCAAGACACTTGGCAGCACAGAATGAACCTCCAGCACTGCTGAGCATGAGAGGCAAGACCCAGGACATCTCTGAAGAAGCACAGGGGGAGATAAACAAACGAGAATGCAGTATTTCCCTCGCCTGCCAAGGTTCCATCTGTGCTGGCTGGCTGGGTTTGATTAAAACTCACTTTTTTTTTTTTTTTTTTACATTTGAGTAGAAAATAATTTAGCTACCAGGTTAAAAGTGAGACCCATGTGAAGAGCTGCAGCACATCCCTTTCCTCAGAGCCATCACATGCCATGGCAGGACAGGCTAGGGGTGACAGTGACACCTTGGGCTACTCTCAGCATCCCTTCCCAGGGAGTCTCAAGGCTGCCAAACCCCTCCACCAGCCTTTCTCTGGCTCAGGTTGCAGCCTTCTGGCTTCAGCACAGTGGGGGGGGGCTCCCCTGGGGTTTGCTGGCACTGGGGACCCACATGGCCAGGGAAGGGCCACTGAAGGGGTGCAAACAGCTTCTTCAGTGAGAAGGGGCATCAAGACACAATACCTGGTGAAAAGACACCCATGGACTATGACCACCCAGCCCCAACCTACCTACATTGTTGAGTTGGTCTATCCCTGGGGTGTACTGAGGCCCTGTGGGGCAGCAGAGCTCCCAGGGGGTGCAAGGCTGTTACAAACCAATCCCTAACCCAGGCCCTGCTCTCCAAAATAATCTCCAGAGAGCCTGTTTGAATAGGCACACAAAAGGTTGCTGCTCTGGCAAGCTCCCAGCTCTTTGGCTATTGCTTTTGGATGAGCTGGCTATTTAAACAGCATTTAAGTATTAACAGCTGCTGGGCTGTAAAGTGTCTCCAGAGCAAGAGACCCTGTCTCCAGGCACTTCAAAAACCTCTGAGGAAAATAAATTAATAACAAAGAGAATTGTACTAGACTGCAGTTTCTAGAGAGAGAAAGCAGTGGCCGGGGAGTGGCAGAGGGTGAGGGAGAGGAGTTGAACCTTCACTCCCCTCCCTGCACCCACCAGGCAGTGATGGATGAGGCTGTTTTCACAAAACCAGGTCAGATTGAGATCAAAAAGGGCTGAGGTGCACCAGGTTTTCTGCTCAGGGTCAGTACTAGTGATGACAGAAGCCTAACGGTGAAATGTCAAACACTTGCTTTTGAAGCAGGCTGGATTTTCTTCCCAGCCCAATGCTCAGAAGCTGGGAGGGATGGAGCTGCCTCCTGACACCAGTGGGGTTTTGGTTCAGGTCTTGGCAGCAACCAGTGATCGATGCTCCACCCATGTGCCAACCATCTCTGGCCTCAGGCTGCTCTTGGCCAGTGGTGTTTGTTCACTTGGTGATGGACAGAATCTGGGAAAATCCAATCATAAAAACTTCTACAGTCTCAGCTGGAGGTCGCAGGGCTTTCATCCCCAGCATTTGCCAAAATTATCATGGCAGCAGCAGACAAACCCACCAGCCCTCCACAGAGCTGCCCTTGATCCTGACAAGCAGGAAGAAGGGGAAAAAAAAGTATTTTAAAAGGATGCAAGTTCACAAGAACTAACCATAATTCACTGACTGCATGCCCTGTGGGCAGGAATAAGAGGCTGGCACAGAAAAAGAGCACCTTCTCTTCTGCAGGCTTCCACCCCAAGAGGGATGTGGTTGCTTCCCAATTTTTTGGCTGGAAGTTTGAGGGAACAGTGCTTCTTGTATGCAAAACATCCCCAAGGTGGGGCAGTGGTGGGTACCTGGGTGTCAGGGCTGTGCCAGGTGCTACACAGCCATCTCCAGGGATCATTAAGGAGAGGCCTGAGCTGTCACACAGCACTACATTGAGTCTGAAAATAAACATATTAGGGAAAAAAACTCATGGGAGAAGAAAAGGGCTGGGCTGTTAAATCCAAACCTCACAACCCTGCAACAGGGAGACTCCTGCTGGGGTTCAGCTGTTGGGACAGGGAGTATCCAGGGGTATCCAGTCCCTAGCTGGATGCCATCTGGGCTAACATCCCTCCCAAGCAACATTTTGCTCCTGATTTCTAAGGGGATTTGTCTTGGAGGGGCCCTGAAGGTGCTGACAGGAGAGGGAGGTGGGAGGAGACCCCCCTGCCCAGGCAGAGCAATGCTATTTCATTCAGAGCTGGGATCTTCCCTCCAAATCCCTCTTTCTTTGACAACAGCAGAATCATCCACTCAATCTTCAAACAGCAGTTCAAAGCCTTTATATCAGTCTCAAGATTAATTATCAGCTAAATAATAATCCAGGGTAAGTCTTATCAAGATATAAGAACCACGACATGGTCAGTCAGTGATGTGGGAGATCTAAGACAGAAGAAAGCTTCACGTTCTCAGTCAAATCCAACATCTCCCAGGAAAATGCAGCCTCTTCCCATAACAAATAGCAGTGCCAAGGGTCAATCCTTACCAGGCAGCTTGGGGGTGCTGCTCCTTTTCCCAGGCACCTTCAAATGCTAGGAAGGAAAAAAAAAAAAAAAAAAAAAAAAAAAGGAAAAAAAATTAAAGATCAGCTGCAGCAAGCCAGCTGCACCAGAACATTTATTTCATCTAATGCATCGTTTATTTTCAATTGTCATGGTGCTTCCCCCCTCCCCGTGCACTCGGCAGACTGCTGGTGGAAAGTTTGCAGAGTTGCAAAAGAGCCGTGGCAGGAGCAGCAGCTCCGGGAAAGGGCTGGATGTGATGGGAACGGAGCTGGCACCTCCTGCAGCAGAGCAGGGCTGGGAGGGGGAGGGTAGGGACCAACACCTCGGGGCTGTGGGTCAGACTGGCTGTTAGCTCACCTCTGACTAACGTGCTGAAGGAGGTGACAGGGACACTGCAGGGGTGGGCAGAGAGGGGTGAGAGCAGCACTAGGAGCATCTTCACTCTCCCAGTCCCATCCAAGCACCAGCCCCTGCTGCCTTTCCCTCTCCTTCAGGGACCTGCTTGGCGATGGAGCCCAGACAACCTCCAGCTCCTAGGAGATGTCCAGACCTGATCTCCAGGATGCAGTTTGAGATGCAAACTCTCCATGGTCAGTGATTGCAAAATCCAGGCCCACTCCAAATCCCTACATGGCCAGGAGACTTCCAAGGGCCAGGGTGGGATGCTGTTGCAACACCCATCCCCATCCCCCTGGGAGATGCTGCAGCCCAGGTGTGGAGGAGCAGCCCTCACTGTCTTGGCCCCACACTTGAACACCAAACAGCTTTTTTATTCCCAGGTCCTCTCTCAGTCAAAGCCATTTGAAGATCTCTGACATACCATGAAGGATTTTCTAATGGGGTTCAGCTGACTTGAAGATTTGTATCAAAAAGCCCCAATTTATGGAATTAATGCTGCAGAGCAAAACCACGGCTGCTTAACAACTGGAGTATCAGTATTTTACAGCAACATAACTAATAAGGCCATTAATACAAACTGGGCTCACTCCTGACATTTATATCACTGTAAATCTGCCTCTCAGCCCTGGAATTATTTATGTCAGCCCAGGCACTCAAGAAGAGCTGTCGTCCTTTATCAGGCAGAAAGATTTAAGCCAAGAAACAACAAATACAAATGTAGTAATAAAAAAAAAAAGAGGAGCTAGAGAAGAGTTGGGACAGGCCCCTTATGGAAACACCAAAAATCCACCTCCAGCCCTAACCAGGCACCCAAGAAACTGCAAACAGGAGGGAGAGGAGGGTGAGGGAATGGGAGAGCAACCTGACAGACCTCGCTGAGTACTAATTATTTCTGGCATTATCTGTGCAGACAGATAAGGTTTTCATTAATAAATTTGAAGAAGGTGGAGGGGGAGTGTGAGGGGGGAGGCAGAGAGAGAAGCAGTGACAGCCAAGTGCCAGGCAAGAGCTGTGAATGAGCCACAATCACCAGTGAAATGCAATCAGGGATGGGGAGCAATTAGGGGCCCTTCTAGCAGTGGTGGGGACACGGGAGACAGTAATTAGCTGGGAAGCCTCTCCCCACTTGGCCTTTGTTTTGCAGGCTGCCTCATAATTTGTGACATGCTGGAAATGAAATCGTTAGTCAACTTTCATAAGCAGGGCCTTATTAAACCCCCTATCTGCACTCCTTTAATTGGAAAGAGATAAACCCAGGCCAGCGTGGGATGCAGGGCAGGGGAAATGCATCACCTCCTGGCAGTCAACAAAACAAAGGGACATGGGTGTGTGCAGGGGAGGCAGGGGCTCTGAAAACACCCATTGTCATTTTTATTTATGGGAAGGAAACCTGAGAGGCAGGAGGATGGGGAAAGCCCAAGTAAATAGTTAAAATCAGGATAAAAGAAACTCCCCCAAAAGCTCAAACTCTCTGAATGATGCATCCAGCCCCAACTGGGTGACTGGTGACTCCATACAGCAGCCTCCCAGCCTGACCTGCATCCCCTGCAGATGCAGGAGATGATGTTTCCACCAGCTGTCCCCAAGGAGCCACTCTGCTCTGCCTCCTCCTTTCCTGGGTATCTGTTGTCTTGGATTGCTGCTGTAAGGAGATAACATCCTACCTGATGGGGAGATTTCCAGCCCTCCTGTGAGAGCTGTTTGCTTTTGGAGAAGCTGAAGCTCCAGAGCCTCCAGCAAACTTTACTCACAGAGGGGGGAAATGGAAAGGTGGTGAGAGAATTGCTTTACTCCATTTTATTGGAGCCAAATATTTAAATGGCTCTCCTTAAATGTTGGCATTGTGAATGAGGTGAGAGCCACAATAAAGGACAATATTTCTCAAGGCAGAGCAAGATGCCATCCTGGTAAATACTTAATTAGGAGTCAAACTGCTAGACCAAGGAGTTTTGCCTGCAGAGATTTATTGGACACAAACCTCATCAGTTTGAAGTAAGCAGCTCATCAGGCAGTATTTCCTTGTGCTTGAGCCTGAATCCATGTCTAGCTATTTAAAGCTAGAGCCACCTGATTAATCTCTTTAAGCCATTCCAGCCCAGAGATGAAATGGACTCAGGGGCTGGGGCAGCTTGCTCTGCCCCAGTCAGGGAAGTTGCTTTTAAACCCTGTCATCATAATAGGAAGCATTTCCTCCCCTCCTCATCTTCCTCTCCTCCAAAATTGAGGGAATATCAATACAAATGCTCTGAGGACCCAGCTGTGTTCCTGCTGGGCATGAGATGGGTGCCTGGGGTTTTGTTCTGGGTGCAGATCTCCTGCCCCTCTCCACCAGACAGCCTTGGCAAACCCTATCAGGTAGTGTAGGAAAACAGGACACTTACAACCCCCATGCTTCCAAAGTCAAAACTTGCACTAAAGCCTCCACAGGTTCTCTCCTGTCTAGCCAGACTTACAGGACTCTTCCAGACATCCTTTGGCTCTGGAGAGCCCAAATGTGGGCAATCACAACCACATCTACCTGGCTGTAGGCCCCATGGGATGAGAAGGCCTAAAATCCTCTTTCATTCCTTCAACAAACTGACCCCAGGATGGGGAGGATTGGTCAGAAATCTCCCTGTGCTGGCAAAGGGACAGCATCAGGTTTCTCAAGGGCACTAAGAACAGTCCATCAATGCTCAGGAAACACAGCTCCAAGTCTTGTTAGGAGAGGGAAATGTTGCCTCTTCACACACCCACAAACTTTAAGCTTACAAGTCAATCCTATATTTAAGAAATCACTAATGCTTAAGGAGCTAAAAACCCAGCGTATGACAGAGAAACCTGACAGCTGCTCTACAGCAAAAGCTGAGCTTGTGTGTGTCCTCCAGTGCCCTCAGCATGTTTGCAATGCATCTCAACTCCTGTCCCAGATGGGAAGGACTGCAAGGATTTAGCCCAAAGTCCATTCCTCCCTCACAGGAATGCCCAGCACAACATGCACAGGGAGGGAGGTGAGCCCAGCCCCAGCACAGCAGCACTGAGGGAAGTTCACACTGCACTGTGCCAGACTGGAGAGCAGAGAAAAAAAAGCCAACCCACCAACCCATCCCTATCCTTCCATGATCTTTCTCATACCTTGTTGTCCAGCTTCTCCATAAGCCAAATACAACCCTTCTCCAGATCCTGCTGGTAACAGCAGTGCCTTGCCCTGCTTGGCTGTAATTGGCCATAAAACCACCAAAAAAAACCTGCCCATCTGAAGAACATTTAAGAAGCAAAAAAAAAAAAGGAACTGAGCTGCAAGAAAGCAACCAAAATCCATCATGTCTAACTAACTATTTGCTCTTGTCAAAAAAAGGATGGATAAGTTGGTAAGCAGGACAGTAGCAGGAGTCTTCTAGAAGGCAAGTGCTGTAGCAGGATCCAGAAGGGAGAATTTTCATAATCCACGGGCTGTTAATTATCTAAACACAGGGCCCGGAGAGCTGCCTGAGTGAAGATTAATTAGTTTTTGAAATAGTAGCTAAATTGATACTGGGAAGGAGTTTGGGTTCCAAAATAATGGCTGAAAATTAGCCAGCCTGTTTCTCCATTTCTCTTTGCCATGTTCAGTGGGACATTTGTCTTTGTTGACTTTTCAGAAAAGGGCTATTAATCAAATCAGCAGATGGTCCTTCCCAACCCTGTGATGTTGCAGGAAGACAAAAGGGAGGAGGAGGAGGAGGAAGAAATCACCCACACGTGTTAGAAAAAAATAAATAAATCCCCTAACCAAGTGATTTACAAATTCAGAGACCATCTCCCCAGAAAGTTTGAACTGGAGTAACTCTCCTGGAGATAAGGAACATCTCCTGTGACAAGCAGCCACCTCCAGGAAAGGGATTTGTCCATCTTTAAACCAAATTACCTGCACTAATTCCAAATATGGGGATTTATGTCTCCTGGTTCACCCAAGTTTGACGTCTGAGTTGTCACCACCTGCCAAAGCTTTCACCCATGAGCGGGCCACCCGTGTGTAGGACTCATCCCTGCCTGCCCCAGGGGTGCGTGCACGTTGACTTGTGATGCTCACTGTCACCTTGTCCCACCTGGCTGTGCGTTTCACAAGACACTCAGGAGCTTCTCTGTGCAGGAACATCTCCCGTCAGCATCGGTGACAGCTCTGCTGTCACACGTGGCCGAGACCATCCGAGGGGCTCAGGAGCTGTCAGATGTACCCGCAGCAAAGAGGGCGATGCCACATCTCTTGTTCCCTGGGATACATGGCCAGTGGGAGCCTCGGCTCCTCTGAGCAGCTTCCCAGTGCTCCACTCCTGCCTCGGGGATGGCTCAGCCACTGGCACAGGCAGGAGAGCAGCTCTGAGCACTGAGCCTGCAAAAACCAGCTACACAGGTAGGTGGGACCCCGGTGCCGAGAGGGCTTCTGCCTCACCAGCCCGTGACAAGGGGGTGTTCTGGAGAAGCAGCCCCGTGTTGCAGCCCAGGGGAGGTTACCCTCTCCACCTCCAGCACCTGCTCCATCAGCTACGTACAGCTGGCACAAGGGAAACCCTCCACAGGCTTTGGTGGCATGCTCCCTGGATTGTATGGCACCATAAATAGCCGGGAGACAGGCAGACACCCACCCACCCTTTCAACTCCATCCACACCATGTCGCTCCTTTGTGGCTTCTCAAAGCCAGGCTGCTGATGGTGTCACCGCTCGGCCACCCAGCTGGCCACACACACCTGAGGGACAGGGTCACACTCCCAGGCTGGCAGGCTGAGACCTTGTTCCCTTTCTTCTTTGGCAGCCTTTAGTAAACAGGCAGCACCAGCTACCAACAGATCACATCCTATCAAGCCGCTCGTTATCTTTGGCACCAGTCGCGGCCAAACGAGGGGGACGCTGGTGATGTGCAGGGTGGTTTTCCTCCAGCCCCTGCCAGGGCAGAGGTGCAAGGCTCAGATACCCTCAGTGAAGGTGACAGCCACACCCTTTGCAATACAGAACTCCAGCAGCCTCCTGCAGACCACTGCTTTGCTCCCAGCTCCAAGCTGGGACCGCTGGGAGGCTGATCCTGCCCACAGGATCAGACCTCAGCAGTTGCTTACTCTACAGAGGAGGCTTAGGAAGTGCTCAGAGGAGAGATCTCATTAGATAAGGGGGAGCAGCCAGCAGGCCTGGAGCAGAGGGAAGCCACTCTGACTCCAGAAGGCTCAGTTTATCAGCACAGGTCTCACAGGCAGCATGGAGTACCTGCCACCCTGCCATCCAGCCAGCAGCAAACAGCTCATTAGTAACAGCCAAGCTCCCACAGCTCCACCAGCCTGGGGTGAACCAGCTCCCACCAGGGAACAATATTCACCCCCACCCCCAGCAGCAGATCAAAGGCAAGGCAGGGAGAGGGAGAGAGGGAGGGGGAACACACCTTGTGGCTACTGGTCCAGCATCACCTTCGGCTCCTGGAGCACATAGGCCACAGGCTGCACAACCTTGTGCCACTGCAATGCCTTAGCTGGAATAATTGTCCCCACCGTGCACAAGAGAAGTGGATGGCATCTCCTTGGCCGTTATGCTGATTTTTCATCCTTCACCTAGAGCAAATAAAACCCCCAGTGATGGTGAAAGCAGCAGCTGCCAGCCCAGCGTCCATCACCACTGTGCAAACACCCCCAGCTCACCGTGCCCTGCCCAATGAGCCACTGATTGCTTTATCTCCAGGTGCCAAGAAGCAGCTCACCAGCAATCCTCGAGCACAACAGAGGTACTTCTGCCTTCAGGTAACTGTGAAGAGCCTGGCAGTGCTCTCTCCTCTCCCAGGGAGGCTGGGAGTGTTTCCCAGCTCCATGTCCCCACCATTGCTGCTGGTTTTGTCAGGTTCAGCATATTGTAAGAAACACCCTCAGCTGAGTTGTGGGGAGACCTTCTGGGGGCTTTGCAGTGCTTCAGGGAGCCTGTCAGGAAGATAGGGACAGACTTTTGAGCAGGGCCTGTTGGGACAGGACAAGGGGTGATGGGTTTAACCTAAAAGAGGGAGATTTAGATGAGTTAGAAGGAAGACATTTTGACACTGAGAGTAGCAAGACTCTAGCCCAGGCTGCTCAGAGAGGTGGTCATTGCCCCATCCCTGGCACCATCCCAGATGAGGTTGGCTGGGGCTCCGAGCAACCTGCTCTAGTTGCAGATGTGTCTTCTCCCTTCAGGATTGGACCAGAGGAGCTTTAAGGGTCCCTTCCAAACCAGTCTAAGAGTCTGTGGTCAACAGGTTTTGGCAGAGGTGAGGAGACCATCAGGGCCCAAGAGCAGAGCTGTTTCAGGAGCTGTTACAGAAGTGCCTTGCAGAGACTTTGGATGCGCAGCAGCTATACCCTCTCCTTCCTTCAGCCAGGCATTACAGCCTCTGGGAGGGCAAGAACACCAAACTGGGAAGCAGCTCCTGGGCAAGATGCTGGGGGATCTGCTTCACTCCAACATCTCCACATCTGGTGTTTTCAACACGGGCTTTTTGACCTTCTGAGTAATCCTGTCCAACCCCTGGCTGTCTGCAAGCACAAACACCAGCTCTTCTGCACTCCCCAGCCCAGCTAATATGATGGGGTGAGCACAGGGTGTCTCTTCCACAGTCCCTTTTAGCTATTTCCCAGTCCCAGAAGCAGAGACAGGTTTTTTTCATCCCATTCTGCAAGGTGATTAAATGCTACACTTGTAAAACACTTCATTCTGGGAAACAAATTATGCAAAACACATTCAGTGGGATCTAATACAGATGGACACAATCAGCAGTGGGGACCCTGCTCCCTGGATTTATTTTCCAGGGCCTGAGAGAAGCTGTCTGAGCAGCCCACTGGCCTGCTCCATTCTGGGAAAGGGGCTCCACCAGGCACAGCCACGAGCTCTGCCCAATCCTGCTCCACTGAAGCCTCCTCTGGAGAGGGCTGGGTGGCTGCACACAGGCACAGGGCCAGGCCTGGCCATCAAGAGTGGAGCTCTTGAGGTCCAATGAAGCAGGAGCTGCTGATGTTGCTGATTCCAGCACTCACGTGGGGTGTTTTTTTCGGAGCTTTTCTGTTGCTACTGGCCATGCTGCAGCACTCCCAGGCGCCCTGCTGGGGGAACAGCATCTGGATGGACCTTGGCTCGTGGCCATGCTTCCAAGCAGCTCTGCCTGCCTCCAGCTTTGAGCAGAGCTCACCCAGCAGGACACAGGGCTAGCCAGACAGAGCACAAGTGATGGGAGATGATGCTGCTGGCCTGTGGAGGGGCCACTCACCGTGGCAGGCACCAGAGAAAGGAGCTCTCACTGCTTCTGGATGCTCCAGGGGAAAGCATCATGGGCAGGTAACGAGCTGGATCAGGACAGAAACCAAGTCAACCTGGAGCCTGCCTTGGGTGCTGGGCAGTTGAAAAAAAAAAGAAAGAAAAGAGAAAATGAGATTTCTTGCCCCAATTTGCTGACTCAGTAATGACTCAAGGGGCTAAATTTAGCTCTCGAAATGCTCAGCAGCAGTGTGAGTGGCTGCTGGCCTCTCCTTAACCTTATTATCAGACCTTTTAAGTAAACCCTTCACCAGATCAGGAGAGATTCTGCTCACGCTCCAAGGGGATTATAAACCACCTTTGAAAGCTGGAATAAAGCACGTGTACATACAGAGGTATACACACAGCTTTCTGGTGGCAACACAAGACCCGGGAGTGGAGAGACAACACTCGAGTGCATCACGCTTGGTGCGTTGCCATGGCAACGGGGAATTTTAAAAGCAATTAGGTGCGGATTCATCTGCGTGGCACTGAGGGATTTCAAAGAGCTGTGGCCAAGGGGCTCTCTCCTAGTGCAGAGAGATGTGGTGACACCCCCTAGGCATCAGCAGGCAGACCCAAAGCTGGGCAGGTGCTCATCGTGGCCTAGGGAGAGAAGATGCCCCGTGGGGAAACACGAAGTGGCAACCCAGGGCTGTGGCAAGGCAGAGCCTGAGACTTTCTGTCCAAAGAAAAATGTAACTTTCCAAACAGCAAAGGTATCATCTGCAATACAGCTTGACCCCGAGGCAAGCTGTGCTGGCTCTGTGCTTTAATAGAGCCATTCCTGTAAGGCCAATCATTACACAGCCTCCTACAAAACCTTCATCGACTGCTTCTCAGAAAGCCCAGCCTGGAGAGCCACTGACCTCCCCGCACCGACGCAGAGAGTGACCCAGGGAGCTGCTCCTCACCCCTCTCCAGCCCCAGGGCAGGAGCTGGGGACCCTGCCTGCCCCACGCCACCCACGCTTCCCAAACAGCGTGGATGGGATCCTTGGCCACAGCAGGAACAGAGGCAGATCCACACGCATTCAGCATCACCCCTTCTCCACAGATACCACCACCGCACGCTCTGCTTTTCCAAATCCAATTGCATTGCAAAGAGCTTTTTTCTTCTCCACCCCCCCTTTTTTTCTTTCAAATGCCAAAAAAACAGATCCTCCTCCTCACTGCTAGGAACTCCTCCAAAGTTTCTCATCACATCTTTTCCCTTCACAATTCCTACATTTTCCTGGCTCTATTCTAGATGGAGCACTGTGGATGCCCAGCTTCAGCTTCCCCTTCCACTTATTTTTTCCACATTTTCCACTTGCAGTGGCCACCATGGCCAGCACACATGCTCTGGCACTTCCTTCTTTGTCTGGGATCATCCTCCTTTGCATCAGACAGCTTCCAGGACCCCTGAGAGCCACAGAAGCATGGGGGATGCTGTGCTGCCCCTTGCTTTTGCATCCAACCTCCCCTCTCACTGGTGGGCCAGAGAAGGGGTTGTAGCATTTGCAAGAGACTGGGCTGGGAAGCACCATTTCAGCTGGTTCTCCTCCCAGTCTGGCTCGAGTGGGGGGTAAGGCACATCTGCAGAGGGAGGTAAGGTAAATTGGGCACCTGCAGCTGCAAACAACACCCTGAGCAGATACAGCACTCTTCTTGTCAGATTAAACTTCACAAAAGCCATGGGAATAGTTGCAATAGATTGTACCTAACTTCCAAAGGTAAGGCAGGTGTGGGGGAACCTGCTCCGAGCCCTTCTGGGAAGCTAAAAGAGGATGGATCCTCCAGCCCCCCATCATGCCCCCTCCCAAAAACTTGGGAGCAGCCTGCCAGCTCACAGCACAGAGCACACAGAGCAGCCTTCGTGCCACCTCCCACCCAGCCACGGGAACAAAAGGGACCTCGTCATCCTCCCTTGCACGGTGTGTGCTGGTGGGGGTGAGGGGGGTGAGGGGCCTTTCTGCCCTCACCACTGCTCTGGGGGAAGGAAAGCCAAGGAATCAATCCCCCACAGCGTGGGCAGAGCGTGACAGCATCTCACCCACGGGTGGGCTCTTCCAAAGGGAAGCTTTCCAGCAGCGCTGGGCAACAAGGCTATGGAGAGAAAGCACAGGGAGAGGAGCTCTGGGCTTGTAGCACCAGAGATGGGAGGACAGGCCAAGCACTGCAGCAGGAAGCCAGCATGAACATCAGCAGAAGGACCAGCACATCAAGGGAGCTCAGAGATTCATGTGGGGGGACAGACACAGTTGTTTAAAGTTAACCAACAGCAGCACTATTTGGGGAAAACAAGGAGGCAGGTCCAAAGGAATGGATGTAAAAAAGCCTGTCAGCTCCTCTCACCCTCTGTAAACACCACACTGGGACACCACTGTCCCCTGCACCCCTTGCTGGGGATCAATGCCTGTCCTGTTCAGTCCCTGCTCCAGTGTGGCAAGAGAGAACCCAACACGGGTAGCAGAGATCTGAGAGAGTCTAAGGTAGCAAAGCAGCAAAGTGTGTTATGGGTTGGTGTGTCCATGTGCCCCTGCTCAGGCTGGCAGTCCTTATGCTGCCAGGATCACTCCCAGGAAGCAAAGCCAACGTTCACCAACCTACCTCGAGAAGAAGCTGTGCAATTTAATACCTTGTGCTTCTCAAGATGGGATGATTACAGAGGGTAAGATCCTCATTCAAAGTAGCCCCTGCTGCTTCTGGACTGGATTCTTCACCCTGAGTTAGCTCATGCTTCTCTGCATCCCACTTTGGAGAAGTTAAAGACACTTCTTTGGGTGAAACAGAGACCTGGAAACCTTTAGATGACATGAAAGGAGGATGCTACTGCCTGTTAACTACAACTGAAGATATGCTACCTGATTTATCCAGGGCAAACAGTGCTTGTCAAGAGCGACGTGCTCATGGAATTGCTGCACTGGTCACTCTGCATTGACAGAGGCACTCGAAGTGCTGCTGCAGAAGTAATGTGCAGCAGCTCTACCCAAGCTCCCAGATGCTGATGGGAAGGAGGAGAAGGTGCTGACAAGCCAGCCTCACCTACAGTAAAGGAGAACAAGGGCTGGCACAGAGCTCAATGTATTAACTAACACAATGAGGAATGAAAAAGCCTCAGGGGATTAAGGAAAAAATCAGTTTCCCTTATAATTTATAGACATTTAGAACATGATGCTCTTGGTCTTAATATCACCAGTATGTGACAAGGTAAAGGGAGTGCAGGCTCCAATCTGCACCCAGATCATTAGCCTGCCTACACTGGTTTTGGCAATGAAAGTTGTCAGGATTCAGATGAAACCACGGAAAAAGGCATTCCAAAGGGCCAGGGCTACTCTATAGTTCATATTTCAGTGAACTCAGAGGCCAAGGTGGTAACTCATCACACAGCCCTCCACCTGCTGGGGGACACATGCTCCTGCTTCCCACCTTAAGTGATAGCATCGACTCCAGGATGGCAGCACCAGCAGCACTCGCTCTCCTCAGCTGCCAAATGAAGCAGGAGGCAACTCTGGGGGCAACCTTGGCAGTAGGTGCTGGGAAACAGCTCCGTGTTCATTGCCACACAGCCACTGTCAGCCAGGGCTCTTTGGAATCCCTTCCCTCCTGCCCCAGCCCGTGCCATGAGACGGGACTGGGAATGCTGGGGCATCAAGGGAGGGCAGCAGGCTCAGAGTGGCAGGAAAACACTCTCCTGACTTGGTCGGTAATGGGTGCTGCAGTGTGCTGCACTAACCCAGACTAAATGATCTTTTATGCTGCTATGCTTCAGCTAATAGGGAATACAACCAGCAGGCAGCAGCTGGTAACTTCTTCCTTCTGATAGCTGTGGAGGGAAAACAGAGCCTTCCACTCCAGCCCCTCTGGTGCTGACGTGAGGGCAGGTTTCCAGATACCCCAGGTGCTGCTGCACTCAGCAATGTCACGAGCACCGGGACATGGCTTGGCTGGGATGGAAAGATGCTGGGAGGAAAGGAACAGCCAGTGCTCCTGATGGAGCTCCTAGCTGGTTACAGAAAGAGAGGTCTATTTAAAGGAGTCACAGTCTTTTTAACCCACCTTCCTTTGAAAGGAAAAAAAAAGCTCACCTAAATATATAACTTACCAGAATTAGGGCTTTTAACCCTTTTGCCTCCTGCAGCCCATTGTCCCTCTCGCTGAGAGCTGTGGCTCTGGAAACGGCAATGGGAACTAATTGCTCTTTGAAGTCTCGCCTCCTGTGGAGCAGAGCAGCAGCCTCGGAACGCCCCCTCCCTTCCCTGACAGCTCTCTGCACTACAGGTTGCCAAGTCATCAGTGGGCGTGGGGCCAGATCCTGCTCTCCAGAGCAAGCCATGCATGGATGCTGAGACAGAGAAAGGGCAGTTGAACTTTCCCCATCACTGTGTGCTTGCTCGCCCTCCCAAACACCATGGGCACGGTCTGGAGACAGCCCATAGCCTGTGGGGCCACAGTTGTGTCAGTATCCTGCCCAGCACAGCATCTGTGGGTGTGCCGAGGGCAGTGCATCTCAGGGGAACTGCTTTTTTTTTGCTGCAGCAAGAGGCCTGTTCCCCTGCTGGAGGGGATCCACAGGGGATTGTGGTGCAGACAGACAGCAAAATCCTCCCTCTCTCAGCACAGGAGGGGCTGGCACACTGCATTAACAGATGCCTACATGACCCTCCCTGAAGAGGAATGGGCTCTGGACCCCTTCTCACAGCAGCATGCAGACTGATAAATAGATACTTCTCCCCAGTTTTCTCTCTAGAGAAGCAAGACTCGAACCAGAAACTTTTCCCTGCAGAAGCCACCATAGGGTGGGTGCAAAGGGGAAAGTTCTGGGGACACACGTGGGGACTGAGAGCTCCAGCAGAGCCCGGGGGCCCCTTCAGCAGGGCCTGCAGCCTTCAGTGCCAATGAGGAGTTGAAGCAGCAAGCGAGGAAGAAATGCAATCAGAAGGAAAAGCACATCTCATGGAGCATTGGGCAGGCTCCTTTGCCTAGGCCAGTGAGAACAGCAGGCTGTCTGGAGGCAGAACAGTGACAGCTATCAGGGTTTCTTTTTAAAAGTAATTGCAACATCTCAGGAAAAAAAATAAAATTCCTTATCATGAGCTGAGATAATGTCCCCTCAAGAAATCCTTGAGGTTCATAATTTCCATTGAGCTCTGAAGATGAGAAAACCCTTCTCTGAGACAGCAGCCAAGGCTGGGGAAGCCACTTTCTGGAAAGGCTGGGGAGCAACGTGGCACAGCACAGAATCACAGAATCACAGAAATTAGGGGCTGGAAGGGACCTAGAAGATCATCTAGTCCAACCCCCCTGCCTGAGCAGGAGCATCTATACAGCACTGCCCTCTTTGAGTATATCCACCCACTGTGCTTGGGTCAGACATAGTCTAAAATCTGGATCATTTCTTCATGGGCTAGTAAACACAAGCAACCTTGTTCCCAACTGCTGTGGAGGTGAGGAAATAATTTAGGCAATGAGTGGAAAGCAACTCTCCAAATCCCAAATTCAACTGATGGGACTCCATCTTCTACCCCCTTGGCTGCCCAAGCTCCTCAGAGCTGCCCTGAGAAGCAGCTCTGCAATTGGACTCAAACTTCTGGATGGGTTGTGCTGCTGCTGCTCCAGCCTGGCCCAGCCATTGGGCTGTGCAAGGAGGGCAGCCTCCTGTCTTCAGCAGCAGCTGGATGGTGGCTGCTCTGGGGCTCTTGTTAAGCGATTGCCTCCGGGGTTAATTAGATGAGATTTCCTTTTCTCTGCATTAAACCCTTTTATTAACGCTGATAGCTCTCTAGCCGTGGTGCCCCAGCAACACTCCCGGTCCCAAAAGCCCCTTAGGGGTGAGCTCCAGAGAGCTGCAAGCAGCAGGGGAAGGAAAAAGAGCAGAACAGCTTTAGAAATGTCAGCTACAGGGGCAACCCCAGAGCTTGTGCCCACGACAACCAGCCCGGTGCTGCAAGAGCATCACACGGTATTAGAGTCGCCGCTGCTCTCTGGCTCGTGCCCTACAAATTTCACAGGGTCTAGAGCAATAAAAGGCACCACACAAAGAAAAAAAAAAAGTAAAAGAAAGAAAAAAAAACTAAATCAAAAGCACAGTGATCTCAGTTTAATGCAACATGACTATTCGCTTGCAAAAAAAAAAAAAAAAAAAAAAAAAAAAAAAAAAAAAAGGGTTGGCTTCTCTGTCCCCAAACCTTGCGGGTGTTTTTTAACAGGCTGCATAAATTGAGGCTAATCACAGCTCCGCCAGCTGCCGAGGAGTCCCGCAGCCAGGAGGACGTGGCCCCGCTTATCTGGAGCACAAGCTGGGCGTGCTGCTCCCGAGGGAGCACTAATCTATTCAGCCCTGAACCGAGCAGCCAGTTTCTCACTCCTGCAGCCTTACCGGGGAGAAGGGGTCTGAACGGGATGAGTGCAGAGCAGAGAGGGGCTATTCGGGAGGTGCCCGGGGAAGGGGTTGCTTTGCCCATCCCTGCAATGCCAAGGGCTGGAGGCCAGGACATCTCCCTGGGTCTGGTGGGGGAGTGAATACAGCCTCACATCCCTTCTGACCTCGCAGCACAATGCAGAGGGAGTCTGGGACCGGAGCCAGCCAGACAGCAGAGATAACATGAGCTCCCCCGTCCTGCTGTGGAGACGTGCCACGGGGAGGGAAGGGACAGGGCACAGCACGGGGGAAGCGAGTGCCAGTGATGAATAAACCATTCTGATCTGTCTTTATGCACCCCCAGTGTGCATAAGGACATGAATTATATATCTAACAAGCCAACAAAGAAATTTACCTGAAGCATGCTCCTGTTCCAAGCCCAGGCTTCTCCAGCGTGCGAGGCAGCTCCAGCTCCTGCCCTTGCCCAGCAGCACAGCGGGTTCCCTGGCTACACAGCACCCTCAGAGGATTTCTTCAGCCACAGATCTCTGGGGTGGGGACAAGGAGGAAGCAGGGACAGTCTGTCAGAACACAGCACTGCACTCGAGGGCAGAGATGCAGCCCCAGAACCCACAGCCTCCTGCTACTCCCTGTGCCGGGAAACCCTGCTGCCTCCTGAGACCACCTCCAGGGTCCCATCACAGGCTGACATGGACCAGCAGCCATAGCATCACTTGTTGTCTCCTTCCACTGCCAGTCAGGGCCCAAAACGTCTCCCAGCTTCTCTGGGCTGGGCAACCCTGATCTCCATGGCTTCCCACAAACTTCCCCACACAAGGAGCTCTGCTTGTGATGAAGCAGGGCCATTAGTCCAGGCTCAGGCTTAACAGCCAGGCCTGCACACCTCAGTGAGCTCTACAGGGATCACCCCTACACATGAAGTCTGCTTCCCCCTGCACCCACACATCCAACAGCAGAAAAGCAGAGGTGCTGGACATGCAGTGATGGCCACAGCAAGGGCTAATGATTTCTGGGCAGCTGCACTGACTGACGTTCACAGTGACTAACCCCGTCCCAAGGCCATGGGGAGGCAGCTGTAACACTCATCACTCACCAGTCCCTGCTCTTTAGCCAAACACAGACCTCCTGCCAGCCCAGCTCCCCAGGGAAGGGGTCCCACCATGACAAAGGAGACAGCTCAGCACCGTCAGGAACCAGCCCCTTGCTCCTATCTTTTCAGTCTATTCTAACCTCATGCTTGCTTTCTGAGGAGCCCAACTGCATTTCAGAGGTTGATTATGCACATAGCTTAAGCTGCTGAATAACACAGGGGTTAGAGGTTTTAAAAGCAGCCCAACAGCATGGGCACTTATTCCTGCAATGTACAAAGGCTTTCAGAAGAGCTTTTCCATTAGCTGCCCACATTTAAAGCTGGGCTCCCCACCACTGAGATGAGAATCAGCAATGCTCTGATCCATGAGCAGCCTTTGCCAGGGAAATATCCCCTCACTGGAACAGGCAGCAGGACCCTCAGTCCCAGCCAGGAAACCACCTGCTGATGGAGCTTGGAGCACAGACACTTCCCCCTCACCCACGGGACTAAGTCATCACCACCACCCACTGCCATCATTTCACAGGACAGCACGCTCAGCATTGCTTGTGCACAGCTAACAACTCAAACAAGGGGAAAAAAACAGGCAAATACCCTGCTCTCCACCCACCTGCTAGACCCAGACATCCAACCTGATCTCCCAACTTTGCCCTCTGGCCAACTGCGTGATCCAGGAGGCAGCAGAAAGCCAGCAACCTGGCTCTGAGTCATTATCACTCCTTCCTAGCGACTGGGTAACCCTTCCCAGCCCAGTCCTGCTAAAGGCCAGCCCTGCTTCCCCCAGGGCTGCCAGGGTTATCGTGCTGTACAACTCTGCAGCACTTCAGCTCTGGAAGGCTTGAGCTGCTCGTTGCTCCCTCCTCCCCTTTCACTTCATGGAAATGCATAATAAGATCTTGGCTCCAGCCGAGGAAATTGCCTTCTTTTATCTTGCCAGTGCATTGCCCGGGCTAATCAGGGAAGAAGAACACAAGCTACAGCCCCGCAGAACACAATTCTCCTGCAGGCAGCAGAGTTCAGTGGAGAAGAAGTCAGCATCCCCCACGCACCCCAGCTTTCCATTTCATTTGCATTTCATTTTCTGGAGCTGCCCAGCTCAACGACTGAACACAAGCCCTGCAAAGGGCAGGGGATGCTCCAGGGCCAGATTCCTGCTTCGTGGGTCAGCCAGAGAGCAAGAAGGCAGATTCCCTACAACCCTTGCTCTCCACATCACGAGGCATCACCAAGTTCATAAGGAAGAAGTTGGGCTTCAGAAAGAAAACCAGAAGCCCCTCTGGCAGCACCTTGGCATGCTCAGCCTAGGAAGAAGTCTCTCACACTCCCCCATGGACACCTGGACCAGGCTGTTCAAGAGGCAAACCACAGCAGGCAGGCAGTGCTCTAAACTCATTCTTTTTAGGCCCTTGAGAAGACACAGCTCTCCACCATGAGCTCCCAGAAATTATCCTGACTCTCTCCTACAGAGTTCCCTGTAGCTCTTCTTGCAAGATCCTCAGAAGCAAATGGCCCAGCAACACAGCAGATGGCCAATAAATCCACCACACACCAACAGCTCCTGGGAGTGCTGAACGCTTCCCAAGCCTACAGACAGGCATTAGAGATCAAGCTCAACTGGAGATGATGGTTGATGGATAAATCCATTGTGTAGAACAATTGCTTCATTTAGCAGGCTGAGATGGGTATGGCCCTGCTAAAAGATAAGACAGGGCTATTTTGCAATAATTTGTCTATGCATGAAACACCAGAGTTACAGCAGTGCCTCTGAAGCCAAACCAAGACAAGGACCTCATCATGGCTTGTACACAAACTCACATCCAGCAGTCCCTCAGCCCTGTGTGAGGGCAAGGGAAGCAGCTCCAGTTTGCCCTTTTCAAGGAGCCCTTGGGAAGCACAGGATGAAGTCAGTGGTTTGACTCTGGATGAGGTGCTTTGATCAATTACCAACTTCTTTCCCCAAAGAGCCACCTGGGAGACTCTCCTAAAGATGTTGCCAGCCTAGACAGCAAAAGGCAACCCACTGGTCCACTGACAGGAGAAAGGAAAGCTTCTTCTGCCCCAAAACACAGAAGGCAGCTCCCCTTCCCTTAGGTGCAGATAAAAGGGAGATAGGAGAGTGGGGTTGTAGCTGCTGAATTCTCCCCTGCCTCTGTCTGGGTGCTCCCTGAGCACAGGGCTGAAGTGCAGCTCTGCCCCACAGCCCACCTCATCCTGGAGGAGCTGGCATCTCACAGGTAAATGGCAGAGCCTGCCTTGCATGCCAACAATGCTTCAGTACAGCATTTCTGAGCAACAGCCCATGTTAGACAGAAAAGAAAAAAAATGGCCCCAAGCCATCACGCTGCAAAGATGCCATCCCCTGTGCTGACAGCTTGAAGGACAAAAGTGTGTAGCACCTCATTTGCTGTTGGCCCCATTGATTTGCTGCAGCTTTGCCTCCAGATTTACACAGAGAGGCATCTCGTTCAGCCTTGCAACAGCACTGGGGAAGGATGAGGTATCCACATCACCCCGGGGCCAAATGACCCGAGCTGAGGGGCAGAGACAGCAAAAGGCAGCACAGGACAGTGGGGTTAATACAGCCATGAAGAGGACCAGGCATTCCTGCTCCATGGTCTGCTCCCATGCCCGAGGACAGGGACTGCTTTAGCAAAATCCAGGGTGCCAAGGTCAGAGTCAGCTCCTCAGATACCTGGGTGGCAAGACTCAACCTCACCCCCAGAGCCAGCCCTCCCTGCCTGGCAGCCACCTTCACCAGCTTTTTAAGCCTCTCAAATCCTAGGCTGGAAAGCAAACCACAGCAATTAACAGCACTCACTGCTGTGAATGGGAACACTCTGTAAATAAATTACATCTCAGAAACTAGTAAGCTTTGCCTAATTGAGGTTTAGCATCTTAAATTGCTAAAAATTCTTACAACTCAACTGAAAAGGAGCGAGGAAAGGCATTTTCTTGGCTGGAAAGCCCTAATCCAGACCTAGAAGTAGGTGGGACACCTGAGGAGACTCAGCCCTGGCTGTTAACAGGTTGCCCTGTTCCAGCACCAGGATACGTACATCCTGGGGTCAGACTAATTTATCCTGCCAGCAGAGCAGCAGTATTGCAAATGGCTTTTAAACATTATCTAGTGCTCGAGTGCTTCTAAGGCAAGGCACTACACGCATCAGGGATGAGGAGAAATCAAATCAGATAGCATTAGTCAAGCCTGGGCTGTAGCATGAGGCAGAGAAAACTTTGGCATTCGGCACTTGCGGCGGCTGAAGCTGGATCTCCCTCTTCTCCCGAGGGCTGCCAGCTCATTGGCATGCCCCACCACGGCTGAGCAGCAGGTATAGACACGCTCTGGTCACCTGGGAGCTCTCGGAGTCTCTGGGGTGCTGCGTGGGGAAGCGGTTTTGCAGCCAGACTCCCGGGGCATCGCAGCTTCCCGGCAGACGGGTCCCCTGGCACCGCACTCGCGGCTCTCCGCGGGCTCTGCTGCCAAGCCTGGGCTGCAGCCAGCCCCCGGCCAGTCTGTCCCCGCGGAGGGAGCAACGCCTCGTCCGGATCTTCCCCTTGCCTGCAGCGAGCATGGACTCGTGCCTGATGAGAAGCAAGTCAGCGCAGTTCTTCTGGGTGATACCTGTGTTTTGTTCTCCCTCGGATTACTCCTGGATGCCTCCCAGGCACCCCAGGGTCCTCAAGGGACTCCATCTCCCAGCACATTAATGCAACATCAGGAGACAGGCAACTGGGAGAAAGGTGTTTTCCCACCAGCAGCCCTCGGCACAGGCTGGCGAACACACAGCCCAGCACAGAGAACTGGCACTGCCATGGAACCAGCGTCCCCCTCCCTGCTCCACACCCTTGGAGGTTACAGCACCAGTCCCTCCTTCTGCTGCCCACATCATTAACACATCCAGGGGAGCCAGCAAACACAAGGCCCCTGACACAGAGCACTGGTTTTTCTCCCCACTAACTCCTGGGGGGACTGGCATGTAGAACCTTTAATGATTTTGACATAACTCCTAGCACAGAGCAGCTCCACTCTTTGATGCAAAGTTTAATTTGATTTCTCACTTGAATAGCTGAGACATCCTTGATACGCTTCCTTCAGCTCCTGCCAGAGCAATCTCCTGCATACAATTAGCAGCAGAAGTCACCTGAATTTCTCCAGCCCTCCCCTTCCCTCCAGTCAAACCTCCACCTGCACCTCCCAGGGCTGCAAAACAAGCCCAGCTCCAGTCTTTGGAAAGGGCCATCATGCCATCCACCCTCCTTGAACAAGGAAAGCTGGGGTTAAAGAGCAGCAGAGATCAACCTGAGATGGTGAAGGTGGCAGAGACCAAGGCAGGAGCTCCAGTCAGTTCCCCATCAGCAGTCTAAGCAGGACAGACACCACAGGCACCCACCCTTTCTACCCTGAGCTCATTCCAGAAGCAGCTGCATTTCAGCAAAAGAAGTATAGCTTCCCCAGCTATACTGCACTTGAACAGCAGAGTACAGTGCTGTGGAAGGGGGGAGCAAACAGGGATTGCCAAGAAAATAGGGGAAGCAGAGTTGGGAATGTGGTGATGGTTTATTTTTTTCTAGGAGGGGCAGAGGGGGGAAAAAGTCCTCAGGTTTTTCTGGCATCTGTTGAGAGGACAGACTACAACTTCAGCCTATAGTCCACAAAGCCTGGGGACCACAGACCTGCTGAACCCAGTTCACAGCTTTCCAACAGACCAGTGCTGCCCTACACCACAGTGAGGCACAGGAAAAGGTCTTGCCTGAGATGCAAAAGCATCCACAGGCTCTGTCTGGTTTCTGTCTGGTTGAAAACCCACCAGTGAGCCAGCACAAGCAGCATTGCTTTGACTGAATCCCTGCCCAAAGTTCTGAAGCACAACGGTGGATTTTAAAATCTTAAATCAAACAGTTGGGGAGTGAAAGATGGATTTGCAGGCATTAAGGAGCACACAGACACCTTTGATTGAGAAATCAATGCTGGGGTTTTACAGCATTTCACATTAAAGCAGCAGCAGAGAAGGGCTCTGCATGCACCTCACCCCTCCAGGGCAGGGGAGGAGAAACCAGCAAAAAGCAGAGGCAAAACAACCAGCAAAAAGCAGAGAGGTGAGACACTGATGCATCCCAGAAGCCAGAACAGTCACAGATTCACAGAATATTAGGGATTGAAAGCGACCTGGAAAGATCATCCAGTCCAATCCCCCATGGGGCATGTTTTAAAAGAGAACCCTCAGATGCTAGGCTGCTAGGGAAGGGTTCATCCCATCCCTCCTTCACCTCCTGGTTCTCCTACCTCTGTCCTGGTTACAGCTGCACAAGAAGTGATCTCTGGGCCAGTTACACCTCGCTGGGGGAGCACCTGAGCACAGCACCAAGGAGCCTGACAGCCCAACATGTCCCACTGCATCTGGGGGGGGTTGTGAGGGACACACATGTCTTCCCACCAGTCATGAGGGTGGTAATGTGCTGGTTCTTGGAGACAGGGGGCTGGCAAGAGCAGGACTGTGGATCTGGAGGCTTATTCCCAGCACGCATGTTGCTGTAGTTGCTCAAGGCCAGATGTTGGTCTCTCCTCAGCATCTGAGACCCTCACAGGGGTTGACCATGTCTTCTAGCCCACCTCACAGGGTGATGCACATTGGAGTTGCTGCTGCTCTGCTGCCAAAAGAAAAGAAAAGAAAAGAAAAGAAAAGAAAAGAAAAGAAAAGAAAAGAAAAGAAAAGAAAAGAAAAGAAAAGA